>DWQT01005027.1:0-10658 GCA_018244895.1 Myscelus amystis hages
AGATATTTGTCATTTGCTCGCCGCGTACCATATAGTAATAATAATGATTAAAGCGGTTCAGCCAGATTTTTCAAGGCGAGTCGGTACACGATAAGGTGTCGTATATAGCCGTCAATCCCCACAGTGGCTTCGTGTGAAAAACGCTATGTGATTTATATGGCCAGACGCGGCTATCTGGAGATAAATTACAGTGTTCACGGCGTGGGTGCATGCATGCGAAAAAGTGAGAAATGGACCAACCCTTCCCTCAGTCTCGGGATAGAACTGTGATCGCTGTCACGGTGATATTGCGCAAGAAATATAATTTTCACGCGGGCAATTTATATCCCAGGGCAGAGGTCCTTTAAATAAGTCCTTGAGATGTGTATTTCGTTAGGCCTTTTGCTAAATGTACACACACACGTTTACAGTTTGAACAGTTTCAATATTATGTGTGATACATATATGTCACAGTGGTTAAGTCGTTTTTAATGAGGCTTTTCAATCACCGCAACAGTGTAGTCGTTACAGATCCTGAAAGTTGAACCCGAGGTCGTAGGTTCCAAATTATAATTCCAAATTAATCAACCGAATACCTGCGCAATAGCTGGACAGCTGGTTGTCTTCAGTGAGAATCGAACCCAAGCCTTTGGACTTAACAGTATGAATAACCACTCGACGAACAGCTCAGAAAATCTTAAGCGGACTAAATTACTGCGATTCAAAAGCACACCTCATCTAGAAGTATCAACTGAAACGGTTCCGCCGGTGGACGGCAGACAGAGGAGCCCGCTTCCATTATGGCTGATAAAACCCGCCGGATTCAGTGTCGCTGAGAAATGGCAAGTGATTTGCGCGAGTCGTTCCGCGCGCGGAGATTTGGGAACGTTTTAATTTACTTTTGTCACTGCCGATTGTGGATTTCACGTTTCGAAGTGGCTACACAGTTTTTATATATAGATATAGGCCTGAACGTCCGGCATAAATATCGATATTGATTTGAGTACCTCATAAATGGATAGAAGTACTACGTCAGGGTTTCATTATAATATTTGGCATTCAATGCTTCTTGCCTGTCCGGTTGCGGACCTTGTTTGATAATATAATTAACAATTAAGTACCACTTGGTATAGTGGACCATTAAAATGAGGGCGAATATTAATTCCACTGTTGTTCCTATAGTACTATTCACTTTTATTCTTATAGTCCTATCCACTTTTATTGCTTTAGTCCTATTAGATTTTAATTCCTATGAGATTAGATATTGCCGCTTTTTTGTAAACTAAAAAAAAAATCAAATAAAAAATCTCATTTTTCTTATAATATACGATTTATATGTATGTGTGTACCCATAATACGATACGGTTACTCGTTTATAAGGAAATAAAAAACAAACAAACCGAAAAATATTCAATTTCACTGTCCAACACAATTTATTTACTTAGGGACCTTTCCTATAAGATTTCTGCAAATAAATTCTGTCTTCCTCATAGAGCTATAAAATTGTAGATATATGAAAATGTTTCGCTAAACGCGTTATTCTGTTCGGTACTGTTCTGAATGGAGATTTTTTTAAAATACAATGGGACAATTCCACATGCACCTAACTCATTCATTAAGCTATTTAATGCGTGTGTTATGGTAACCGGACCGCTTTTAAATGTACGAGTCCATACATACATAATGACATAATACTTATATAGATATTTTTATTACGTCCTAACACAGAACAAAAAAATGTCCTCATCCCACAAATGTTTGGCCTGGGTGGGAATCGAACCCACGACCTTTAGTTTTGCAGTGAGTGTCTTTAACCACTCCACGTGGCCACAAATAAATTTCATTTGATATTTTGTAATCTTGATTTGGTCATCCGAATGATAAGACTTCGTTGGTATGAACATAAAACACGACTAGAATATTAAATTTATCCTTTTTTGTGCCACAAACGGATGATCTGGTGATTTGCATCTTAATTTGAAGGTGCAAGGTGGAAACTTTGCCGGTCATAGATATGCTCCTTTGCCTTTTTGTGGCTTAATATTTTTGTCAGAACTAAATCAAACGTAACAGACTGAAGCATTATAGACACATTAAGAAAACCAGATTACTTATAAATGTTGCTTAGGCGACATTATTTATTCAATTCAAAATGTATTCATTCGTTTTAATAGAGATTCATATGACAAACTGTCTTTCTAAGTCTCTACAATTTATAAGACTACGTAAATAAGAAAGTACGAGTTTAAACCATACTTTAAAACACTACATAATAAGAATGAAAATGTCACAATACGTTACTTGCCTTTTAAATCCTCATTCCCGTTTACGCCGGTCGAGTAAGCAAAATTGAATTGTAACACATATTTTAAGGAAATAACAATTTTTCAGTGCAAAATTGCGCATTTATATGCAGTGTCGGGTGCGTTCCGTATCCGCGCCCATATTTCCGCCAGCCTCGCCTATTTTCAAATGCCAAAGATTATTATTGTAGGGTAAGAAAGAACAATATTCGTAAGTGAAATGGTTTAATGCTTTTTTGAAAAATAAAAGACTGGATTGATTTTAGTTTGGTCAGTACGAGAAATTTAATATATATGGGGCATTATTCCAAAAGATTTTCGAAAAATTTTATATCTAGTCATACAATTTAGTTTCGTTATTCGGGTCAGAGTTTTGTAACAACTACGAAATTCGGTACAGAATATATAAAATGGAAAAGGCTTAAGTATGCATGCTTGCAGTAATAATATGACAAAAATGGTGTAAAACTCATAATTAACGGGTATGCAATCTATAAAAAAAACATAAACCTACTCGTAAATAGATATTAATAAACAGTTCGCGCTAATAGTTTCAACATGGAGAACATTTTCAACTTTGCGTTCCAACACTTCGATTAAACTTATTGCCAATACCTGGCTATTTTCTTTATATCAAAATGAAATCTACATCTAGAAATACCTAGAAATATGCTAAAGGATACATAATACATTGAATACAAAACGAAACAATTCTGATTTTCATTTTAATGTTGCGGCTATCGCTTACAAGAGTAAAAACGTAATTATTCTGAATAAATCACGAAAGAGCAAAAAGAGGAGCAATAGATTTTATAAAATGAACCATTTTAAAGATCCCGAGTCCGTAAGAAATCGTGCATTCCCTGCATAAAATGAATAAAACACCAGCGCGGCGTCAGATACTGCAATTACATGAGCGATTGTTCCCCTATTTCCATTTTAGAACACCATTTGTTCTGGACTTACCCAGTGATGGTATCGTTTTAAAGTAATTTATTTGCTTTGTAAACTATTTTACTCGTATCTATTTAATTTGAACTGCCCTGGTGGTTACGTAGTTAGTGACTACCTGCCGACCGGTTCTGGGTTCGATGGATAGATAATTCTCGTATGATAAAAACACTTGTGCTCGCATTAGGAATACTTGCTCTAGACGAAAATCGATTCGACAACCTAGGAATTAGCCCACACTATCCATTATACGAGTACTGATAACTCAGAACTGTTTTTAAATTAGCTGTTAAGCTCACGTTTCAGACAGATATTTATTTTTTCATAAACGAGCGAAAAATCTTATTAGTATGAAAAAGTAGGTAAAGCATTGAAAATTATGAAGCAGATTAAAATGAATTGATGATCTTATTCGCCGGGGAGTTGCTAGATATGCTTGAAAACTAATGCATTTTTATTCTGGATTCAGAGAACTAGGGGAGTCGCTAGATTTGCTCGTTTTATAATGGACTTTCTAGATTTTATGGATAACTTCATACGCTTGGGGTTTGTTAGCTTTATTCGTAATATATTTTTTTTGTATGTATTTTAGGTGCTATATGTATGTACGAGTACATTTTACTAGATATTTTTTTATTCCAAGTAATAGAAAAAGCAATTGTGCTCAACACATTAATGTTCGTCCTAAGTGGTACTGGAACCAAAGACCTCCGGCTTAGCAATCATAGTTACTACACTAAGTGGTAAATCGAATTAAAACACTTACGACTAATAATATGACTTAACGAGTTCCTTTCTCCGCCGCGGCCGATTCATCAAGAGATCTGTCATACTACCATTTAGATGAGACGTTTTAAAGAGCCATTAATTCCAGTCGCGGTTCGGACGGAGGCCTTTTCACGTGGCCCATAACTCACGTGCCCTCTCTCCGCACACTCCAGCTTGAATGACGTTAAGTTCTTCTTCTGCGATTACGGTGAAAATACACGGGTGAAAATAGCATGTGTTTCCTGTACAATTCTTGCGATGAGTTTTGGAGGTGTCTATGGTATTGTAACGCTTTATTATTTTTTTATTATATGACATTTTATAAATACGCAGAAGTATTTTAAAATTAGCACTTGTCTTTTCATCTGGTTCGCCTGTTTATAAAATGTTAGAAGGTGCTAAATGTATTATTGTTGTTAAGACATGAAATTTCATGATTCCGAAAACCTCGATTGTCACCGCCCGGGGTAGTAACCAACCGTGTGTTTCCGTAGCGACCTTTTTTATCTTAAATTTCCATTAACTTAGCTCACCGCCCACCCGATACTTCCCTCTTAATTTGTCACAAACTTTTTCCTTAAGATAAAAGTTTTGTCGTTAAGAACTCTATGCTCCTGTGATATTTTCATTACGTTGCTCCTCCCGGGGTCGAATCTACTTATGTAAGAGTCTCAAATAGCTCAGAAATAGAATCAGAGGGGAGAGTTCTCAGTGGAACAGCGTGGTGATGTATTTTCCAGGCTGTCTATAGCCGCAGAAGATACCTTTGCCCAACAATAAATGGGTTGCACACAATACATATTATACTTTCGATCAAAACGCTATGTTTGAAGCTGCTTAATTTCAAGCTTATACTATAATTAATATTATTCTGCCTGTGGTAAAAGGCGTCAGCGCGAAAAAAGACGTAATATTAGCGATTTCACAAGACTTAAACTTTCATCTTAACTAGAAAGTTAAACACTTACAAAATTTTAGCTCAAACTTGCATTCCTCATAGCTTCTTGGGTAGTTTCTAAAAAAGTTGAAAAACGTATTTCTTTACTTTTAATCAAATAAACGGAATACTCCATTTAACCCACTTAGGGGTGAGAATTAATTAACTAATATACCAATTTTAACAGTTCATGATTAACTCGATAAAAAACTAAAAATAATCTCCTATATCTGAATATGACTTTACTTTGCTGCTGACTAAAAATGTAGAAAATGAAATATGAAAATACAAAAAATTCTCCGTACAGCTGAAAACAAAGGGAATAAAAGTTAAAAATAAGTGAAATAAAGGTATATTCTATTTCGTTCGGGGAACAGACCATTATCGTTATGAGTTCCATCGTTATTTATTGATATTGCTCGCTACACTCTATAAATGTGGGATTGTGAAATAGAGTTTGTTACACAAATCCTAGAAACAGCAGGATGTTAAAATTCCTTGGTAATGTCATTAAAAGGCACTCTGTACCACGACAGATCCCTAAAGAGGTAGACAGAAAGCACTGAGTGCCAAATATCTCTGCTTACAAACCTGCCGTGCTTCATTCATCACCATTTTCATGCATGAGCCCAGGTTTCAGAGGCTCTTGACTCCCCCATCAGCAAGTGTCTGATGTATTTGGTCGACCCGAGACAGTCTTGGTCTCCCTCGCCTACATCCATCAACACTCGCGTTGTATATATATCTGCTTTGTCATTCTTTAATCATCCATTCCTTCCACATACCCGAAACATCGGAGCATTCTCTTTCTCATTTTTACACCGAAATATTATTTTGTTTTCACGAAATTGATAAATACAAATGTAAAGGTGTTATTTAGTTCGTTTGATTATTTGCTTACGCTCGTAACTGTGACGAGGTTGGATTACAAACGACCTTTAAAGAAAGGCTACGCGGGGCCTCGCAGGCTTTTGTATCGGTGACCGCAAGTTGTAAATTTCCACGAGCGTTTTCATGCTTCGGGGGGCCATTTAGCGGTCAGCAGCTATCATTAGACCTTGTAGGAGGCCTTAAAGGGGTTTTGAAGTTACGATTCGAGCAACTGTGTATTCTAGGTCAAACATTTCAGACAGACACTAAAGATACTTTATGTTTTGAGAACATTACTTACAGTTTTGCAAATCCTTTTCCAAATTAACTTTCCCATAATAGGAGCGTTAACTAATAGGGTCAGTCTCTTCTAACATAAAATTGTGTATGGGAATGTAATTACACAAATAAAAATAATAATATTTAATATTATGTAAAGTCTACGTTCTTTATTATCCCGTTTCTCATTAGTGAAATGTGGAATGACCTTAATACTTAGTAATTTCAATGCGCTATGACAAGAATGGGCGAGAAAGAAATCTTTCCCTAACCTCGGTGATATCTTTATTATTGTGAATTATATAAAAGAAAGAAAGGTACTTTGTTGCTTATTTTAAGAATTATGATGACATTAAGTGGCCCAACTGCCTGGTTGTCCTTCCGCAGGCTGTATACGGGGTGGATTAAAATGAAAGCCATATCTAAAAATACACTTTTTATTCAAAGTCATGCACAACTACAATTTGTTTTCACTAAGAATAACACTGTGATATCATTGTGCTAATAATGAGACGATCTAACCAGTCCACTGTTGTCCAATCTGTAATTAATTCCTGTTAATTAATCATTTGAATTGTCGCGTGGGGTGATCGCAAACGTAATACCACATACATACACAATTAACATAAAGCATAATTAATATCGCTTCGCAGTCTTTATCAGATAATATTTACTTAGCCTTCGCAGCAAGGGTCTATTGCGGCTATTCATCTCTGTCTAGCATATTGTTATTACGCGAAAGAGAGTGAGATAGAACAGCTGAAAAAGCGTTGAACGATAAGGCATTGATATATTACTTTGGTGTTACTTTATGTGACATACTAAAATATCGCAAATCAATTGGACATTAAAGAAATAATTATGATCACGTTTTATAACAACCAATCATCACCCACACGACGTGAATAATAATAATAATGTGTTAAATACAAAAATCAATTATAAATTTACACTAGTTTACAATTATCGTTCTTAAAAATAATGAGATTTTCACCTGTACACTCCAAAGTTGTTTATAATTATGATGATGCAAATACATATATGTAGGTATTGTCGTAGGCGTAGAACAATACTTGATCTGAATTATCTTTAATGTCACTTGCGACCATTATATTTGTTAAAACATTTTTAATGTCTTCTATACCCATATTATAAAGACACATTTTTTATAATATACTTGAAGGGGATAATCCCCGAAACTTCTTAATCGATTTTAAAAAATATGTTACTGATACATAGATAGTTTATTTTTGATTAGCATAGGCTTTTCTTGTTATGATAAAGATCTCAAAATTCACACATAACAGACGGCGCGCACTGCGAATTAAGCGTGCATTGAGTGTGAGTCTTAATTTTCTGACCTACTACGAGTACCTATGTCTTTTCCAAATCAATCATTGCTCTTACACCACGACGTACCTATTGTTTAATTTTGATACAATCAAAATGTGTGAACGCTATGAATTACTAACGTTACAATACAAAAGGAGATTCTCGAATACCTAAAACATGTTCGTTACATACAAAAGATAGTTACATTAATTTCCCTATTATAGTCGTTCCAACATTTTATTTTGTAATACGAGTATAACATAACATAACATGGCATCATCTAGGCTTTATTAGAACTGGTGTTCGCCGCTGCTTGAAATTCAGACATACATTTGAGGAAAACATATATGAATATTCATTGTTGTTGTTTCGAAAATTATTTGTGATAAAAAAGGTCGTGAAAAGCGATTTACACACAAAAAAAATTGGTTGACAAACGGAGGAGTCAAATTTAAGTATTTTGTGTTTGAATTTTATTCATATTAACAAATTAATTTTAATACATATTAAACAATATCCAGGAATCAAATGAAATAGTGTAGTGTATTTTATAGTGGACATACTATTTTTTGTTATATACTGATAGCCATACATATAGACGAAGTGACTTTTTCGATGACATTTTCAATTTGATTTCAAATATACGTTAAGTAAAAAATCACTTTACTGTTTTTTTAATCTGCATTGATTTTTCAATGTTCATAAACTTTATAGTATTTTCTCACACACACTCTTTTCTAATTTACGTACTTTTACTTTTTCCCACCTATTTATCTCTAACTGACATTTCTTCATTCGAAAATAACACACCCTTACAATACATAATATGAATAAGAAATATAAAATATTAATAATAATCCATTAGTATGTTATTAATATTTATTTAATATCATTATTGGAACACAATATGTAAAAGTAGCGGTAAAAATGTGGAAACGACCATTCCTAGTTTTATAATAACCGCGCACTAGATTTAATAGAGTATTAAAAAACACAAGAGAGATGTCAAGGGACACCCGGATGGAACGGAGTTTCTTTCGATAAATTAATGAAGGAATTGTAATAAAATTTTATTTCTTTTAATTGGCAACACTAGTGTGTCGGACAAATTCTGTCTGATTTTTTCCGTCTAGCCTCCTTCACAACGCGGGATAAAGAACTTCGTTCCAAAAAACATTTATGACACTGTCACTGTCACTTCGAATGTGTTGACAGAACGGGGAAATAAGTGGAGTTAAACTATAACTTAATTATTGATGAACAACCAAAGGCACAATAGCATGTCAAAAAAGTATCTCGAATAGATTTATAATCTCTTATTAATATCTAGCGCGTTATTATGTTAGGGAAGTACCCTGATATCGATTAAATTACTCTACTCGATTCCGTCCGGAAAAGTTTATAGTAAAACCTAATATTTACATTCTATTTACATATTTAATCTACCTGTATGGATAAGATCTATATTTAAATTTTACATGCGAGTATACAGTGTGATTGCAAAATGGTGAAAATTGTACAGTGTATATATGTAATTGTAATAACTAAAATAAAAACCGCAAGATGGCGTTGTTTTTATTTTGTATTTATTTTCAACAATTTTTTCATCAAATCTGTTCCTTGAGAGTCAAATAATCATTAAATGAAGTCAATGGTTTCCAATGTACCGCACAAATCGTTAAAAACTCATTTCATTAAGTAATCATTGGAGCGACGGAAGCGGCATCATTACAATACCAAAATATTTTTTTTTGCATATTTATTTGCTTCTCTTTAAACGTTGTACAGTTAGAGTTGAAAAATTATTGTGAGAAGAAAGCGGAATATTTTTGATTCATAATTAGGTTAAAGAAAATTACTGAAATCATCAACTGATATCAATACAAAAAACAATGTAAAATTACTTAGTATCTCTCAGTTAATGATCAAATTACATTGCAGATAACAAATTAATTTATTACTTAATATTGTATAACAGTATTACTGTATAAATTCATGAATTTATTGCTATCTTTTTACTATTATTATTGAACTATAAATTTAAATACTAGTACAATTAAATTAACAATACATAAGCGGATTTTATTGCAATGGGTCTCATTGAGTGATATAAATGTAAATTAAATATTCAATTACGTTCAATCTTATCACCTGGCATACATAAATATTGTTCAGTACCAATAATGGTTGAGAACTCCGAAGTCTTTGAATGAAGAGTGAGAATTTAGAGTTAGGAAGAGAGTGATGAATTCATAAGAAGCGTGTCAGGTTTTCACCGTTAGAGATGTTTTGCACTTAGTGCTTTCTGCCTATCCCCTTAGGAACCTGGCGTGATTGTGCAGTAGTAACAATAATAAAAATAATTATCCTTTTCCTTTTAAGTCTATATATGCAGTGCATAAAAACAGCCTACCAGCCCTATTGTAAAATAAATTTGTCAATTATAACTAGGTGTAAAATGGTCATTGACTTTAACGTGCTCGTAAAAACGCATCTCAACTTATTTTCGAAGCTTACTTTGAGCGTTTCTGAGTGAAAAGCGAATGTATGGAAATTCTTCCATAATCGGAGTTCCTTTAAACTGGACGCTCTATGATAACTTTGGCAAAGTGTAACTTATCCAAAAAGGTACCGAAGAGAAAAATTTAATTTACATACCGTTACTCCGATTACATTATCTGTGTATTGCCAAGAGGCTCGGTGTTGCCAGATACGATACGAATGTCGCTGCCAAGTTGCAAGTATGAATATTTATTAATTTTTCGTTGGAATTACAAAGGATACTCTTGAAAGCAGCAGGCGTTTTATTATCACTTGAAAATATTTCATTTCCAAATATATTAAATTACAGACGAACTTGATGTGTATTTATGTATTGGAGAATTAAGTCCTTCTAGAATGTTCTTTATATCTCATTTACATCGATACTAAGATCCATAAAGCTAGGCGACAGAGCGCACGATTTGCACGTGGATGGATGATCGCTAGTAATAAATTTTCCCAAAATTTTCCGTACTTGGTGCTTCTGTTATATAATATATCTAGATGTTTTCTCCGGGACCGGCAAAGGGTTTAATCAATTCAGTAAAACGTACATTAACATTACAGGGCCGAACAGGGCTAATGTGATTTAGTCGAAATGGTAAAGAACTGAGGATTTTGAAAAGAATAACATAGAACATGATTTAAGATCATCACATGAAAATTGCTAATATAATGATGTATAACGTAATTTTATT
>DWQT01005028.1:0-10657 GCA_018244895.1 Myscelus amystis hages
TTCTCATTTACACTTATTGATAGAAAATTATTGGCTTACTTAAAAACTCTCATTACTTATGAAAAATTTTGCTATAACACCAAGAATATTTCATAAGTAATGAGAGTTTTTAAGTAAGCCAATAATTTTCTATCAATAAGTGTAAATGAGTGCTTTTAGTTTGTTTTACCTTATTTCCTTCTGTTTCTGTCCTGGCTGTATCAATATCTGTTTGTTGTCATCAATGGAAGGGTTCATTGACCTCTATTGTGTCAGAGTGGCATTTTTGTTTATCAATAACAAATTGCAATTTTATGTGCGGTTTTAATAAATGATATGCCTTTATTACGTAAGTAATGAAAGAGGAAACAACTTGGATATAATTGTATCCTGCATGTATATATTTTTTTTGTATTATCTGTTGGTGAATAATACTTAGTCTATACTTGCATTTTGTAGTTTGTTCCCTAGGTTTGTAGTCATTTGTAAGATTGTATGCTAGTCGTTATTACAATTCTAGAACACCAAATACCAACAAGCTGTGTGGACTTTACTCTCTATCTTTGGTGGAGCTAAAAGTCAAATTTATGCATCAATCATTACACTTATTTAATACATATTATAATAATATGCATACAAATTGTTCACCTTATATGTCTTGTGTGTAATTTCACAAACATTCACAAGTATTTGTGTGAGTATAGGTGCTGTTTGCACCAAACCTTGTTTTGACGCAGGAGATGCATAGTGTCTTTATGTTTTGATAGAACAATAATTATTTCCATAGTTACTGTAGATTAGCTTTTGTTTAATCCAACACACTTCCGTTAAATTGATATCAGAATTAGTTATTTGTGTCTTATGAATGGGTAAGAGATTGTGTGGTGTACCATTAACAATGCCATGTTAAATATACATACATAATTACTTCTATATATTTATAGTATTTTACCTACATAACATTCGATCCTAAGCATGCCCATTCATAATTATAATTAGTGAGCTTTATCTTACTTTGTTTTTAATCTCAACACTTGCCACCAATTAAATTTTAAAAGATGTATACAGTGTAGATACTTGTAATTAATCTGTAATACAATTAAACTGAGCTCCATATTGTTACTTATTTAAATGGTAGATAATGTTTTTCTTTTACTATGAATGTTATTTTCTTACTACACTTACGTATAATATAAAGAGTTGAGTAATTAAAATTTCATATTAGGACAATGGTAATTAGGTAAAAACTGTTACATTATTAAATTTTTATGAGATTTGACAGTTAAATAAATTATTCTATTTTCTTCTCTAAATAAATGCCATTTTTTACTAATTAATTATTTAATTATGTAAATAGGTACTGAGCTGTAGGTGGCGTGAATATTATTAATATAAAATTAGTAGGCAGGGTATCATCAAATGTCTAATATAAATCACATCTTTGTGAAAACTTTTGATATAGACAACTTACTTTATTTAATGTTTCCCAATTCAGGTTTATTTCATGTCTGTTTATTGAACCATTTGTTTGTTCTGTTTCTAATAATCGTTAGTATCAGTCGACTTCTGTTACTATTTGTTTATTTAAACTTTAAGGAGTCCTATTTACATGTACAAAAATAGACATAATATAATTTATGTACAATTGTAATTTTGTAACGTCCAAAATACTTCACAGACAAAATAAATAAAATTACGGTTTCAATTTTGGTAATGTGTTAATAGAGGAAAAATTGTGTTTCTATGAAATTGATTAATAAGTCCAATTTTTATATAAACGTTCAATGGCGGTGTAAACGCTGTGTGCGTTATTAATCATTTCGTTTAATTACACACATGGAACAATTATGACAGTCCTCTATAATAACTCATAAACATGACGTCGTGTGAACGCGCCGCCGCTGCCTGGAGCCTTTGATGTGGCGACCGCCCTTACAATCGGATCACGGTTGCGTCGAGTTACACGAGCCCTTCATTCAACGGCCACAATACAATTTTCTGTGCCATCACCTCCTTTGCCGTTAATAACTGCATCCGGGGCCCCTGAACGCGTGTGCGAGATACGTTTTATTGTTGGATGCGCGCGGCCCTCGCCGGCTCACCTGCGGGCACGCGCTGCCCTAAATCCCTTTGACCTGATTTTGCGCGGCGTTTAACCGATGCCGAGTTGCAAATTGTATCGTTCACGAACCCGCGCTATCGGCGCGGCAGCCTCCGGGGGAAGCATCGGATTTGGTATAATTTTTTTTTTATAAGAATTTTGACGATTCGTTGTCTAATAGAAGGGAAACATAAGTTTAATAATAATTATATTGCTGAATATTTTTGAACTAAAAAACCAGTATGTTTTTTGCTGTATCTTATATGTTCTGATGAAAGTATCAGCAAAGTTGTTTAAATCGTTCCAAAGATTATCCCGGACACACAAACACACAGACAAAATATGTACTTAAGACAAAGTAAAAAAAATTAACCGTTTCGTTTAGTTATTTGTAACGAATGAATAGATTTGGATTACAGAAAACGCACTCACATCGCATACTACAGTTTTATTTATATCCGTATAGATTTGATATATGAACGAACAGAGACGATTGTCGCGCACAACAATGTGACACGTGAAGCGGAATCGGGAGATTGTTTTATGACGTAATTTGAAGTTTATTTTCGGACGAATTATGATCGCTCCACGTAGCCTCGACCCCAAAACTGCTCAGCGCGCGTCGACCTCCCCAACCTTTAACCTAATTCTATGTTCAACCCTCGCAGATGGGCGGTTGCATTGATGCTTTTATTGGATAACACGACTTTTATTCACCCGCGCCGGGACGAGGCTGACAATATTCAATTGGGATACAATTATACTTATCGTGGCCACAATGCCCCTAGATTGGGCGAATCGCTTTATTTTCGATGCTTATTTACGATACGGGCATTGGGGTGGCGTCGGGTATAGAATATACGTAAGTATGTAACGGACGCCGCTCGAAATGTGTTAACTTAAATCAACTCTCAATTTGTTTTTATTTGATGCTATGAAACCCGATATGAGGGCCGGAACCGACTGGAAGGGAACATTCTCACACCAATTAATATTATATTGCCTTTATACGCATTTGTTTATGTCTAGTCTGTGTTATGATTTATTACGTAACCATCCTTTAATTAATACTATTCCTGTTAATGCACAGTCATACTCATTATCAAACAAACAAACCTAGGAAACCATATAAAAACGCATTATTGCTTTTTAAATAATGGCTTACGTCAAGCTAAATCATGGTTCAATTTTTAATATATATAACGAATTACGGTCGAATTTCGACCACTGAATGTATACTAGTATTACATAAATAACTTAAAGTCACTTACGACTTAAATACCTGTAAGTTTTCGGTAATAGTCGCGTTAACTGCACCAACATTCTTACAGACGCTGCAGCTCGGATTCCTACCGCCCACGCTTTTGGCACTCAATTGGCGATCGTTACGCCGGATCTACCTAAATAAAACAAAGATACCGCTCTCAATACCCAATTTCTGGGAAAATCAGCGCAAGTCTCCACCGGGCCCCCACATGCTCATGTCTCGAATCATCTGTAAATACTTTATCGGATCAGGTGTTCATTCCGGCGTTACGTATCGAATGAAGGATGAAAATAAAACCCCCGACAGCTTTTTTCAATCCACGACTCCGTGTATCCCTTTCTTTTTCTTCATTATGTTTTTTCTACGCGTAATAAATAAGGACTAAAGAAAATCTCGTTGTAATGAACATGGCCTGCATTTTATTTCTCCATAGACTCTAAACAAAATGATACTCGGAGAATATTGTCAACGCGACTGATTGTTTAATAGGTCTGATATTTAACTATCAATACATACATACGTATGATAGATATTGTTTTACTTTAAACCTGTCACTCATAATGAATATGAAAAATAACTTTAACATTGTAATCAATACTTGTGGCACTCGGACAGTTACCGCACGTGACGCTGCCGGCTTATCTCAAGGCAGAATGTATTGTTTGTTATCAAGAGTACCAACTGGTCGACTCGGCAACTAAGTAGGTGATTATTTACCGCTAATGAACGCCGCTTACTAAATAATCATAAGGGATTCCGTTTCGAGCCGGAGGGCTGAAAACGAATCTTTCCTCCTTATAAGGATAAGTAGTAGAGACCCCTGACAAATTGCTAACGGCCTCTTTTTGAATTCATGAATACGAAATAAAACATGCTAATTTCGAAGAATGGACGGGAAAACAAAATTTCACTGGAATAAATTAGTATACGTAAGAAATTGAGGAAAATGCGATCCTAACATGATGTTATAGTTGTTTATGCGAGAGAAGCGGGCGGCAATATTGTTGCAATTTAAAAGGGCAAAAATTTCGAATTACCGCCCTGATAATGTTCGGAGACCCGCCGCGCCCGGTGCGGTGGGAAGCGGGCTCTCAAATATTTGCGGCAACTTTCCACTTTCGAACTACGCCATATACCTGCACGTCTCCGCATCAGATACGCGTGTCAATCATTACCGTATGATGTCTCTTTAGAAGTCGGTGATTCAATCTATACGGTACCTACATTGTTGTTAGCAATGCATATCGTTGAAATTAATTCGCGCCGACACGTAAGTGTAAAGTGCATATATGTATGTTTATTCGGCGGCATCATAAAAATAGTCATTCAAGGATATCGCAAAAGATCGCCTCGGGTTCAACGAACCCATTCGACGATTTCGCTCTGAAATTGCAAGTGTAGCTAGCGTTGGTACAAACGCGAGGCTCGCCGGAGCCCCGGCCCGAGTGGCATTTTTGCAGCGCGATCAACTTTCATTCACTGTCTGAAAGCTGTTGCTACGCGGATGCTGGCCTCACGGTGTGCCACTATTAAACCCAAACGCTCGTGCGCCGGCCGTCATGTAGATGATATCGTGCTCTTTGGAAAGTAACTCGCTAAGTTTACTTGTTAAGCGTTTTATTTCGACCGGCACTGTTCGCCGGCCCGCGCAGAAAGTGCTACGAGATCGCTGCTACAACTAAATCTCGACACCTTTACGACACTCGATCGTAAATATTTGGTTAGCTGCTTGTGTATAATATCCCTCTAAGTATTTGCACAAACTATTAAATAACTGTTTGATGTGGTTAAAATGTTATATATGTATTGCTCGCTATATATGCTTACCCGTTTAATATCAGTTATGTAAATACGAACCGAAAGTATTCTATAATTATTCATTTATTTATTCAGTTATCAGGAAAACCTACAGCTACTTTTAGCAAAATATGTAAGATTAAGGCCAATTACAGGTTTTCACAAGGCACAAGTTTAGATCATTAGAAATTACTATAAATGCATTAAGCGAGAATTTGCAATTAGTAAATAAATACGTAATATATCGGTCGATATTATAATGATAACCATTGTAAGCAAGAAGCATACATTGACGACCAGACAACGAAAACAAGAAAATACCGCGGTGCGAGGAACATAATACATACTATTATTATATTTAATCAAACATTTTCTTTGCAAAGGTTTTTTGCTTCAGCTTTCTTGTGGTCCTATTAAACATGTCAACATCACACTTTCCACTCTTAACGTTCAGGGAACTACTAACTTAAAGAATAAATAAATTCTTCCTTTATTTACTGCTAGCTTTTGTCCGCGGCTTGTATGTAAACCTCACTCGAGGTATTAAAAAAACCGCCTCAAAATCCGTTGCGCAGTTTTAAAGATCTACGCATACATAGGGACAGGAAGCGAAAGCGACTTTATTTTATACTATGTAAAGATTTATTACTGGAACATCTAGAAGTGTAGATATACCTACACTGCGACATTCCAAGGATAATATTTAACAAATCACAGAGTCAGTGCAACCGTTTACAATTTTAAACAATTACATTAGTTCGGCTATATGCATGCCTCGGAGAAGATAAATACGGTGTTTTCGACATAGGAATTTTAAGTTTTTGAATGTGCTCAAATTGGAAATGTACATTATCACAGTTCGGTTTCTAGATTTGGGATGCACATTAATGGAGAATGTACTATTAAATTAGGATTTTGTGTTGTCATTGTTGTGTCGTGATAAATTTTGTGCTTGGTTTGCCATTCATAAAAAAGCTATTGTCATTTATCCGTTCTCTCTATATGTTACGTACATTTACTGAGCGCATTGATGAATCGAAGAGTAATCTAGAAAATATAAGTTTTACTTGTAACGTATTACATTTCGCGGGCTGCGGTAACTTCGCCGTTTAACGGTAACCGTTTAAGTGGCCGTACCGCGGCCGACGCGGCGTAGTCTGCCCGTCTCGAACCGGTGAATGGTCACCTTTCTCCCGGCAACACAGTCTAGACTGCGTTCCGACCGCTCAATGAATTTCATTCGTTTGGAATGCGGAACGCCCAATTTATTGTGCCCTACCAATACACGTCGACCGGTCAGCCGGTGTGAAACTGTCGCGGATAATTAGAAACTGCGACGCTAATAACGATATCGTTACGTACCGTTCTGAAGGCGCATGCGAAGAACACCTGTTATACGCGTACCGGATTTTTTTTTCCACCAACGTGCGTTCCGATTTACGTACGTATCATTCATTATATTAGCGGAGTTTTATAACGATTCATCGGCGCACGGGCCGTTGCATTGCTGAACACGGCGAGAACAATGCGTGGGCCACGTGGGCACTGCCTGTGTGGGTATTCAGGTACCCTATGCAAATGGCCAAGATTTCTCCGGCGGTCTGTTGACGCTTCGCTCGACCCATTATTTCTGCGGCCACGATTTCATTGCGCACCGACAATCATTTGCATTTTAATTGGATTAAGTCTCGTTTATACATCACACGCTTGCTTTGTCATTCGCGATGATTTAGATGAGTTTGCCCGCGCTGGCGGCTGCCGAGCAACCGATAGCGAACGCAAATAGTCAAACACGACGTGGGGTTGACAATAAAAATTAAATTCCACCATAAACATTATACTTTCAAACATAGAAATTTGTTTTCATACAACGTGTCTGTTGCGTGTGAAATTTCATATATAGTTTCGCACCGAAGATTCATTTTAATAAAAGAAGTTTTCATGTTTAAAAACGATGTGATTTTAATTGGTTATACGTAGCTCGTTATGTTCGCTTGTCACGTCGAAGGAAAATAAATACTCAGTTAAGTAGGTATTATTATAAGGCGCGTTGTTGACGAAGTGTGACGAGTCAGCCCTAAAGTGCCCCTCGGTGTCAACGACCGGCCGCGAAGGTTCTTGCGCGGCCAACGGTGTTTTATTTTAATAATAATTGAATCGAATTAGTATGAGAACCGCGACAATAGGATTTTTTTTTATTGTCAGAGCGTTTTCGCTCGGGGGTTGTTCTCGTTTCGTTTAACAACGGTCCTCAATCATCGCTGCCGTGGAATATACCTAAGCTGCGAGATGTCACTATATCGTATTGTTGTCTCGAGGATTTTATTCGTAACCAGTCGGACCAGCTTTTATACTTACTCGACTCGGAGGATCGAAACTATTTTTGCGACCTTCACGCTCGAGTGTTCGTTGCCCTTCAATATCAACGTGGAGGAACCGTACCGATGCCAAAAGGTAGTATGCGACGGTCGTATGCAAACAATAATGGCATGATCGGCGCCGAAGCAGTAGATATCGGGGTTCGACGTTCAAAATAAATACACATCGAGCACCTGGACGGCAAAATTTACACCGGTTCATTTTGTCTGCCAGGTGGCGCGGTCGGTTGTTGGTAATCGTTTCATTGTATGTATTTGTTAATCGCGTTTTACTTGCCCGCAACGCGAACGGTCGGCGCTTTGTCGATTTCATTCCGTTCGGATAACTACATCACTCACTATACGTTATTTTGAATCGTCACGTTTCACGTGCCGTCAATTCGCTCATCTTGTTATCATAATATGGGCACGCTTAAAGCAAAGTTCTTTAAATGAAAACAAATATCTCTTCGAGTATTTTACATCACTGGCCGTATGTTTATGTCCGTTATTCAGTGGAACGATCTCGCTTGTTATAGTAAGGATTGTTGTATAATTAGAATTAATAATTATCCTTATCAGATTATACAGTTTCTATACGATATTATTGTATACTGAGCTTCAAATCATCAGTCGAAGAGTCACGTATTCTACGTCGCTATCTGGAAACACCCGGCGTGTGTCGTGACGAAATGTCAATGATATGAAAATAATGACATACGGCCATAACAGAATAAGTGTCGTAAAAAATAATGACTATACTTAATAGAAACTTAGTGTTTTGGCGAGCATCCCGACCGGGCCCCGGCGTCGTTGACCGGCGGTTTTTGCAAGAATGGTGGCCGCCTTCGCTATCTAGAGCAGCACTATCTCGCGTGGATGTTGGATTGGACAATAGGCGAGATCTGTGCTGTGCGGCACTTACATTGTCACTTACAAGGGGTCTTTTTTTTTCTTCGTCTAATACATGTTCCGCTTCAATAAGTCGGTGGTAATCGCATTAGTGAATTGGTATGTATTCAATTTGAAATGCTCTAGAATTCTCATATGTGTCCACCTGTCATCAACATTTTATCCTATTTATGTCGCATTAAGTAAAAGTTCGAACAGGACCTAAGATTTGCGCTTAAGATATTTTTTCTGGTTCCTTTACTGAGGTTGGCATAGTTTCGAATATATTACATTTCACTATTATACATTTATGCTTACAGCTTCCATTATTTAATCATCCTTGTCTTTATTATGTGCGTTAATGCTTTATGTGCCTGCAATGAGCGTTGTTACCATGTCCTGGACTTAAAACGTAAGATTCACCACGTGCATGCTGGTTCAAGTTCAAAAGATGGTCGTAGAACATTTCGAACTCTTAATATATTATATGGTTGGTAAATCCTATGTTTGACTAAAAAATCGTAGAAAAATCTGTCGAAAATACGATCTTTCACAATGATATATGCCTTGTTGTGGTTTGATTTGCTTTGGGTTATAGCACACGTGACTCCGTAACAAACTCCGTAAGAAAATATGATAACCCCTACATTTCTTCCTTTACAACATTTTGTCTTTAGGTCCTTGTATATATAATTTGTCAATTTTTTTCCACATTCTAATCGAATAGACATCATCACCGCAATGCTTCCCAACTATTGAACTGTACGTTGTCTTTATCGAAATTCTTGACAGTAGATCTGATTGACAGACTGGACGGGACTGACAAACTGTAGACTTAAAATGAGACTCATTGTAAATACCATGTAAATAGAATTCACGCAATGTTCTAATTTTGATTTCACATTTACCTTTACATTATTGTATAGAGAATACAATGGAATATTTTAACGCCAACTATTACGATTTATAGTAAGCGGGCGACTCGTCTTTTTTCCTCAACGATAAGTGTTGTTCATACATGATAATAATAATCACGTATTTTTTTTGCTATTATTGTTAAACGTGTAGTGCCAAGCGATTCACTCGTATGTACGTAGAAACATATTGTAATGATTAGCCCATGTTGTTATGTGTGCCGTGTAATTTTCAGAAGCGTTACGAAGAAATTACACCAACGCTATTGCTACATATATCATATTTGTCGACACCATTATATTACGTGTGTGGCCCTGTTCATATCTGTTCTAGTAATGCGTTGACAAATTTTTGACACCTAAGCAGGTCACGAACGAACTCCCTCGTGTATTCAATGAATACGTCAGCGAAACAATTAGAACGACACAAATAAATTTGTCATTATTACACGTACACAGCTTTTTGATATGAAAATTGAACAACGTACAAATTTCAATTGACTATTGGGTAACCTTGCCGCTCCGATACTCGTATATTTTATGGTTTAGCTAAATCAAGGACTTACCTAAGTATGGATTATAGTGACTAATTTGAATAGTATGGTTTTTAAGTATGCCTTAATTTATTATTCGTTTTATTAATCGCACGACGCTTGTATATGTGTGTTCGCATGTGTGACAATAAACGCGCCAGTGTGTGTGCATGTGGGTAGAGAACCACCTGTTCGTTTGTGCAATATCTTCACGAATGTCTCGCTATATCGGTACAATAAATTTTATTTTACATTAATGCAACACATTTAGCTTGCAAACTACAAAGTTGCAAATGTTCACTGAGATAAAGGGATAAAGGATTAACGCGACTCGGCCGTTAACCGAAATAAATTGTACGGTGTACAGGCCTTGATTGTTATTGTTGAGCTTTATTGAGGTATCGGAAAAAGCTCGATTATTATGTTTTCATACACTTCGACGTTAAACTTTTAACATACTGAATGTAGAATGGGGCGAATAAAAAATTTCATTAACACATTTTTTATTACAAGCACTCATTTTAAGATTTTCAAACTAATTGTTAGTAATTAAAACGTCGATTACATTTACTAAATCGTTTCTGGCATTTCCTTTAATAAAAATGTTAATGCTATTGCCGTTCATTTGTTATTATACAAACATAAATACAAATACATAATGTATTCGTGTCTAATATTAACTTGTTGTGATAGACAAATATTAATGCTTCACCAACGTTCACATTGAGACTGTTATTTGTCACATATCGCATGCTTATTGGAATACTGACTTAACTCAAAAAAGACGATTTTCGGGAAATCGCAAAAGAAGATCTTGC
>DWQT01005029.1:0-10657 GCA_018244895.1 Myscelus amystis hages
TTTCAAATCGGACCAATATTTCCTGAGATTAGCGCGTTCAAACAATCAAACAAACTCTTCAGCTTTATATTATTAGTGTAGATAATAATTTTACAGTTTACTTATAGACATCGCAAGCTTACCTTCTTATATCATACTCCCCATAACAAACATTAACCACACGAATCATTTTTAATAATTGCACTGATTTAATTGCAACCGAAATTTGTACCCTTAAAATATTTTACCATGTTTTCATCGTTGAATCACTTATGTAGGCAGGAATATTTAAAAACAATCAGACATCTCATTAAATTAAATGCTGTGGACAACAGATCTGTTTACTTACAACGTACAACATACGTTACATATTTCTACTAATCATAGCAGACCAGCAGGTCCAATACTGTAAAACAATAATTTAAAAACTTTCTCAATCAGTTGACGCGATAACATTCCGTAGCTGTTTTCCGTTCCTTAGCAACGCGACGTTTCGACCTACGTTTTTAAATAAAAAATAAACGTTTTATTTTAAATACGCCTCGTCACACGTGAACTATGAGCACAAAATAGTTGTTATATCTGTAAGGCCGCTGACTAAAATACAGAGATATCTACGCCTATTGCGGGGTAATAAGTAGAGTTGTTTCTAAACCCGGTCTAGTGGTAACGGACCCCTGACAGTAGACATAAGGTCGGCACATGTATATGTTCTGTATCTAGATGTAATAAAAATATCTATGTATACAAGTATATATTTTTATAAGCTGTCCGGTTGCCATTAAATAGACATTTAATAGCTTAACTTGGAATCAGACTGCAGTGAACGGTCTTTTATTATCAAAATATTATTAATGCAAAGATGGACAAAAAAGGCAGAGGGCGCTGATCGTTCGATGTTAAGCCACGTCACATACAATCGTTTGAAGGCATACACATAAACATCTGTTTTGTGACTCAAATGTGTAATAATGACTTAGTACCTTTTGGCAGCCGCGTACGCAATCGTCACCGTCGGCCGTTATTTCTCGTAGTTACGTTGTTTTCGTCCGATGTCGTATTGCCGAGGCGAGCCAAGAATGTAATCCGTTTAATGGGTTCGTCAGCGATGTATCAACAGACATAATACAGTAGGGCTCTTTTTAGTTGTTTTCGCGAAAGCATTCTCTGACATAATCTATGTTGGGGATACATGGTACAAATAGGTGGATTGGGATAACAAAATAAAACGGGCGAAAAGTTCACGCGCGGCTGCTCCCGGCAATTGCGTGAATTTGTTCAATTAAGTATGTAAATCAGGGTGGAATGTATTCTTTGGAAACTGTTCGGGCTCGTTATTCGATTTGGCTAGTCATTCGACGTCCCTTCGTTACCGGTCTATGCAGGTACACGTGCTCGTATGCCTGTGTTGGAACGAACTGAAGTTTATGGAATCGATATTCGATTAGGGTTGGGCCGATCATAATAATCATGGGAGGTAATCAATTTCGCTCCCGATTCATTGCACAGAGGACATTATGCGAGCTTACTGCTTAGTTATTTATTAACGGCGCGTCAGCGGGATCATGCATCATTTCGTGCCCGCTTTGAGCTCCATGTCATTGCAAATAATAATTTTAGCAGCGAGTCGAAAACTATGCCAAATTATTATCAGATCTAATAAGTTTAAGTTTCAATTCTTTTTTATATGAATGAATTTCATACTATATTCTCAAAATTCGGACTCTTTTCCATGAATCATAAGTAAACTGGAATATTACTTTAATTATACTTGAGATCAGACATAAAACTACACCCATAACAAACTATTATACTATCTACTATATGTATATGTATCAAACTACTACCTATATACAAAACGACGATTAAGAAATTACTTTCTACAATTTAATTATAATAGAATTCAATAATGTAATTCAATCATTGATGTAATTCGATTCAAAATTGTACTCATAGATATTTGCTTCTCTATCTGTAACACGACCCTGTTTCCATTATTTCAGAGATACGGAGACATTTGAAATAACATAATGAACTCGCTCAACCGAAAATATTGTTCGTAAAAAGCTGGCCTTTAAACCTAAGCCAGTCAGAAACACGTTAAAGTTGTACAAAATATCTTGAACTAAAATTAAGGAACAAGCAACTTTAATAGAGGGTACAGAAAAACTTTTGAACAATTCGCAATCAACTGAATGATTTTAGATAGAGACTGGCATTCCTTCAAAGTTGAGCAATTCGTTTGAGTCTAAGTGAGGAGAGCAACAAGATAGACGACTCAAGTTGACTTAGAGTTTAGAAATATACACGAAGCGACTTAGATACAACTTTGGAAACAGCGATGTAGTAACACGAACATCAAGTGAAGCGTTATTTGTAATGCCTAATATTTTTTATAGTAAAAGTAAACCAGTTATTATTCTTCGAATTTACAACCGAGATATGTTATGGATAATATTTCTGATAATTACGGAGTCTACTCCCGAAATAACTTCATTGGAGTAAAATGCAGTCTCAGAGACTGATGTTTTGAAACATTTAATAACTGCAGTTCTATCTAATGTGGGCTATATGTACATACATGTCCATACGAGTATAAATTGATAGCGTCTCTCTCGGAAATCTCTTTCGGAATATGTGCTAGATTTATAAAATTAAAGTTTGTATAAATAAAATTTAGCAATACAAAGAAAAAGAAATTCAAGCCAGTATAATAGAAATGAAAATATCATTTAGAATTAACGACAGAAGAGAACAAATTTTGTTTATTAAACAACTACAAGGCAAGACACTCAATGGGCCGAAATGTAATAATTCGATGATGTTATTTATTTACGCTCCTCCGTGAGACCCGCAGTGCGTTAAACCGAATAAATCAATTAAATTAGCTAAGCCTGGACTGGAAATAGATATTGACGAATTAGAAAAGTAAGTTACAAGGTATATTTGATAATATAATTTGTTGTAAAAGTAAATTTAGTGAATAATACTTATGTTATATCTTGCAAACGTTTCACGTTCAATCATACAGAAATGATTCAATCGATATAATCCAAAATTTTCGTAATGACATTAAGTAGGTATGTACATATATAATCATAAACTGATTTGTTGTTCCGCTATTAGAAACGAGGCTTTTCTCAGAATAAAGAAAGTTAATTTAAAAATAACTGTAACATTGTTATTCGAATCTTTTAATAAAGTTTATTATATACAACACGTTGTAACTTATTGTATATCGTAAAGCAGCGTAACCTGGTGGTGAGTGGGGTAAAGTCAAAGATAAAGCTCGCTTTTTAAAAAAATGATTTTCCGTGGTATTTTGGATAATCCCGAGTAATATTTTTAGTAACTTTATTATCGGATAAATAAACTAAAATCATTATTTTCAAGGGACGTAAATCCCAATATCTAATGTAAAGTAATGTACATCGGCGTCGACAAAATGTATCGTTTGTAATCGTCGAACAGCGCCTGCTCGCCGCTAATCCCTCGCGTCCCGAAAGCTACATCTGAAACTTTAAGCTCTCACACGAACATGCCTACACACGCGTGTACAAACACCTATTAAACACACACATACTCAAACCACTTATCGAAGTTCGCGCTAAATTTAAGTGCACGCATTAGGAACGATAATCTGAACACAAGTTATAAACGCTAGGTTCTGTAATAACTCTAATCATAGGACCATATAATTGGATCCTGTGATGTGGTAATATGGGTAGCTACTAAGCATCGACGAAGTGGAGAGCTGAATATGAATTATTATTCGAGGGCCAACGAAGTTTCAATTGTTAAGATTAGTGACGTCTTGTACCGCTTGTGCCATAATTTTTGCGTAACATCAAAAAAGACAACTGAGTGAAAACAGACCATATAATAAAAGTTGTAGTAGATTATTCTAAATTTGATTGTACACTGTTATTTATATTCTAGATAACTATTTGTTTTTAAACTCTACTTTAATATAAAAAAGCTGAAGAGGTAGTCTGTTTTCCGAAGTCAGTCTCGATACAAGTTTCGTGAATTTCACGCTCAACGAATTGGAGCTAACTAGTTGGATATATACGAGTGGAACAGTGCAATCTGCACGTGCAACATACTGATGGCATTTCGGAACAGACGAAAGGATTATTTGAATCAATATGGCATTTGCATATGGCTTCGTGCGGGTTTTGTGCATACATAGATGTTCCTTTCAACTGCGTTTATATCTAAAATTGAACTATGAAATTATGAATATGTGAAAAGTTAATATAAGGGAACCAGTGCGATTTTGTTTCATTGCTGAGTATGAACTTAATCGTTTGAGTTGACGTATAGGAAGGTTTTACGAAATTTCTGGGATTACAGGTTAATTCTATGAACGCGGTAAATGCCTTTTATACAGATCACTAGCTCTGTAAAACAAAATGTCATCGGCGAACTATCAATTACTGGATGTACATCGGTGTAGCCAAAATCGATACACGTCAACTGCGTGTGGCCTAGCTACGTATACAAACGGTGCTAAGTAAAAACAGATACAAGACAAGTCCGTACAATTACAAGTTCACCCTATTAAGAGTGCCGTGCAACTAATCCATGGAAACTTCCATTTCAATACCGCTTCGGATCGATGTACTTGCCTGTTTCCCGACTCAGCGGCCTAACCATTATTGTGGCCTCTGTTTTATTTCTGTAATTTTTATTCTGTGCTACTTCTTTATTTTCCTTTTCTTTAAATAAATATTTATATCGAAAATGAGAAAAAATATCTTCTGTCGTAAGCAGTTGTGGGCTACTAATAGCGTATGTATTACAATTTGAATTAGTTAAAATGAGAAGTTCGTTTAGGAACATAAATAATTTTGAAATATATTTAATTAAACTAACTTACGTTCGAAAATATCCCTAACAATCTTAATAAAACAATCAAAGGGTAATTATCAAGCGGTCTCTTTGGTTCGAGAAATGTAGTTCAGTTCCGACCTTTGTTATAACTGTTGGCACGGCACCAACCTATTGTTACTGTTGCAGCCGTATAGCTGACCCATCATTTCACGTAACGAATGTCTCGCGTTCTGTCGCTTGACACTATAAATTAATCTCAAATCGTAATGTGTCGTCTATATACGAGTACGTGCTGTTGTTTGCGCATTCAGAGAAGTTGCGTTCGGAAGTGTGATGCATTTTAACGTCCAAGTGAGTCGGCCAGGAATACATGAAACTATAACCAGTCTACGCGACATAATGTATTAATCATAATAACATATGTAATAATAATAATATCTTCGGACAATTCCACACACGGCTGTCTGATTCCAAATTAGGCAATGTATTGCCTGTGCTATGGTAACGAGAAAGCTGATATACTTACATATATACATATTATATAATACTTATATAGAAATTTTTGTCACGACCAGACACAGAACAAACAAATATGTTCATCACACAAATGTGTGTCCTGGGTGGGAATCGAACCCACGACCTCCGGTTTCACAGTCAGGATCTCTAACCGCTCGACCACGAGGCCAGTCAAATGTAAAATCTGCAATTGGTTGATCCAGCGGTCAATGACTCCGAAAATCGAGTGGGGGGTTTTGTATTCGATTCGCACCCAAGAAAACAATCTGTTTGGTGAACGCCCAGTATTCGATCTGTCCGGGTAGAAAATTATCTACATGGCTATCCCATTCCAGGCTGTTCTTGTATCATGGTCATCAGACAGGTGATAAACATACATCAACATAGACTATGCAATATAATAACATGTTATTATTGCAACTAAAAATAGACCAAACAAGTGCATCACACAAACGTTTGTCTTCGGCGAGAATTAAGGCCGCGACCTCCGGTTTATCAGTCTCGTTTGCTAACCACTAGACCAAGGGGCCAGCCAACAAGAAAGGTACCATCGCAAGAGTGTAATGACCTAATTTTTACGACCCAAAGCAAGCGTCTCGTTCGGCGGAGCATTTCGGCAAATCACGTGAAGGCCTACAATTGATTTCTAACTGAAAAGCTTCGGCCCGCAGCCACTGATCCGTTACGTTTCTGATTGGATAAAGGGTTCTCTATATTACATTTATTCAGTTTATTTGCTAATAATTTTTCCTACATTACATTTATTCAGTATACTTAGCTATAAAAATGCTGTTAATGTAAGTCTGCTTAATGTCAAACAAGTTTATTATTCTATCTGTTTAGTTTTATAATATTTCCGATAAATCACGTCAGGTCTTTAAGGATAGAGACATCTGCATTCTGTACTTTTTGTCTACCTCGTTGGAGACCCGTTACAGAAGGTAGGTATACTCCTAATAATAATAGACCTATTGCCGTTTCACGAAATAAACTATTCCATAACACGAACTGAGTTATATATTCAGTCAAATTCGGAATTAAAAGCTTTTTTTTTAATTCAGCCCAGGAAATGGGTAGACGCTCCACCTGAATTAAGACTAGAGTTAATAATGATATTAAATACAGTATAAAGGTTAATATATCCTATGGCCGTAAGCCTTCCCGATATGAGAGGAGACCCGTGTCCAACAGTTGGATATAAGCGGATTGAAAAATGTTACAACAATATGTTACTGTGGATACTGGGCGACGCATACATTCACATTTGCACGTGTTCTACCACCGCGTAGATTATAAAAATTCAATGGCAAATTACTCATACGTTACAACTAGGACGAAAAAAAATTAAAGCGTACAATCATTTACTCGCCTCTCGTATTTACACAGCGCCAGTACCTACGCCGTAACGCTGAAAGTTCAAAGCTGACAGTTGACGTCACACCCATCAAAGGCAAAACAAACAAATATAACCTACGCGGTTTTAAATAGAAATAAGTGGATTACAAACGAAGCTCGCAGTGTTTTGTCGTACGCGTGCAATACTTTTGGTACACAACTTACGATTATTCAAAACGAATACGAATAGGCATTTTGTGGGCAAGCGCGCTTCATCTTAGTCTGCACCTTTAAAAAAAAACTCAAATCAAAACATATATCGCTTATATCATTAATAACGATTGCATAGCATTATTTAAGAACCCTGTCCACGCGCCTGGTGGATGTCGGTAACAATAAACTATGTAACATTGAAATTATAAAAGTAATATCTCATTGGGCTACAGAAAAATTTGTTAACAATAATTTGTTTGGAAACATCTGAGTACTGCGCTCATTTGTTAATACGAGTATATCACAACAATTGAATGAATATATGATGTAAATTATTAACTTGTTATAATTAGGACAAAAAATTCTTTAACCTTAACTAAAACTGTGTGTTGTGTAAAAAGCCAAATTATTAATTTCATTTTATTAATAGAAAGTTTTACTGAGTCTAAATTATATTGTATAATTTGTGTTTCAAATTAGAAATTAATATTGCCAATGACAATAGAGACTATAGATTTATAATCAAAAGAAAAAAAAAAGCGAAATTTTCTTTACAAAAATTATATGTAGGTAGCTATTGAATTTCTTAATATTGACGAGGCAAAAACGAAGCACCGCTGAGTCATCCGAGAAACCGCAGAAACTCTTTCTCATTGTTCGTTATAGGTAGACGCGGCTTACTCCGTGATAAAGGGTCGAACGGGGAAATTTATACCGCAAAATTATATTGAAGAAAATTATATTTCACCTTTGTATGGCATCATTCAAAATTCTTATTAAATCGATGTACACTTACATACATAGTGCAATTTTTTAACTATGACGTTTTTCATAATGCTTCGTTATTTGACACATTGCGGTTTATGTACGTATATACCAATTTATGAATGGATAAATATTGTTACATATATGTATGTATTGTTTTTAACTAGCCAGTGCGGGCTAAGTTCGTACATTAATACGTTTAGCGCGGTGATATGCTGAATAGTATTTAACTATGTACCTATATCAAAACTGAAGAAATAGGCTACTTTATCTAAAATTACACTTGCCTAAAAGAGAGTAGGTTATGAAAATATTTAGTACCTGTAAGTCAATAGAAAATATCACGCGTCAGTGTATGTACATAATAATACGTAGTATACATATATGTAGATAATGAACAAATAAGTGTACATACACTACACGCCACAATTATGTACATAATGTAAATAATTTAACGACACCTTAATGTCAGTTTATATGACCAACTAGTAGAAGTCGCTACCGTATATTACAGCGTTTCATGAGTACGTAAATTATATCAGAAGTGGAATAATAAAGGGTACTGACTACCAGTTTGTGAGTTACTACGAAGTTTGAGTCATAGTCAGCAACTCAGTATGTTGTTTTGTGTCTATCGTCAAACTGCGGGAAAGGTGCCAAGGTGTAAATTAAAGAAATTGACATCACATCTACAGAAATGTTGTGTTACACTCGTGAGTGCTCACAATGACTGATATTATTAGTTTTATAAACATTTCGTATACATAGTACTATTTTTGTCAATCCAGATAGAAATTACACAACCGGAACTGTGAAAATAAGCGTTGACGTGCGACATTTAAATTTAGAGCTTATATCGATGAGAACACGAAACAGATTTCATTTTTAACTCGCTACGTCTTTTTTACCATTCTGTTTTCAATCGCTAAAGCGACGTTGCCAGTGGTGAATTCCGAGTATTTCGTGACGTATATTGCAAATGAATTATATTAAGACAAGCCATTAGCGTGGTCGATGCAGTATGGCACACATTTCATTTTCAAACGTCATCTTAAACTGTGGACGGTTACTGAGGAACGGTGAACACGATAAAGGAAAACAGAACTGAACATATAAACGAATTTTTTTACAGGATTAACGCGGACACTAATGGCACTTACAAAACATGTCATGCAAAAACCTATCTATCTATTCTGGTGGGTGTCCACCTGGAATGTGCTCTGGACCACGCATCTGTTGCGTACTAAATCATGTAAACAATAAGACACATATTCTTGCGTTTAACAAGAAACGTTCCTTTCTACTTGAAATATTGACATCACATTCTCTGTGAGAACAATAGAGAACGTTTGTTTTCAATTTTAAAAATCAAATAGTCATTTAATATTTAAATGTGCGAATGGGCTTAATGACTGCTTGTTGCCAATTATATATAGCTCGCGGCTTATGCAAAAAAAATACAAGTTCATTGGTCCGGAAAAGCAAAAGAAATATAAGAAACTATATTTACTACACATAGTACATATGTAGTAATACATAGTAGTTAAGTGTTAAAAAACTTAGATTAGATTTTACATACTATGCCTACCTGTTACAGTTCCATTATTAAAAATTATACATCAAGACTACAAACAACTCTCCAAGGATTATCTCATAGGATATAGGAAATAATCAAATATTTATCTTACACAATAAATTTTCTATGCTCCATTTAGCACTGATTTATGAGACGAGTCAGCTGTCGAACTGTCTATCGTTGACTGCGCTTTGTCACTGTCCGAATTCGATGTTAGCCGTTGCGACTATAAAATACTCCTACTTCGGTGTCAACGCAAAAAAAGTTACTTATTTTCCTTTGTTTTGTTTGTTGTGTGTAGAAAAGCCCATTTGCTCCTGAAGGTTCCACGTATCGCTACAGTGACGTCACTGGATATCACAGTCGAGACGTCTTATGTTAATCTCCGACATGGCTCGATCTTATATGGAACTGTAGACTGAACTGATCTTTGGCTAAGCTAGACAAATGCTTGGCTATTAAGAATTTTAAAAATAATTGCATTAATTTTGATATATATTGTGTGATCTGCCAATGTGTCAGGGCCGCTTCTTAAGATACGATATTTTGAAACGAAAACTATTCGACGGGATTTAGTGTTGTCCTCAAAGTATATGTTATATCTATGTAGATAGTCAACATTAACCGTATGGGAGGCCTAATGTAATGTTATGGTTTGTTGATCTCTACCGGGTATTTGAAATAGCTTTACTGCAGGCAATGCGACCGTAAACATTGGATGCACGATGTCATTGTAGTGTTATTCCAATGCACGAAGCTTCAAAGAACAGGTTGTGAGACAGATGTTTTTTAGATACGTATAGAATTTAATGGCCGAGGAAAATATCGGCGGGAACACATTGGCAGTAGTTTCAAGGGATAATAAAGCGTAAAAAAATTAACTCTGCAATCTTACAGGTTTCAATTCTGTTTACAAGGCGTTCCAATGTAATAATAACATAAAAACCCCAGCTAGGCTCCGAAACATACTTAGAGACAGACCTATGTATGTATACTCTTTTGGTAAATGTATATAATAAGCACAGAAATAAAAGTAATAAAAATATATTAATATGTATACGCAAGTACGGGTAGGTTGTCAGAACACTCATTGACTCGAATGTGTCTGTTTCTGTCCGCATTTCTCCCGTACATTCCTACTATTCAGATAAGCTTTTCGAATGTTGCGTTTTTGTACGTGAAGGTGGGGGAAAAAACTAGTTGATCTTTGTACATGTTTGGCCCTTGCCCCCCCCCCCCCCACCGCCGCCGCTGCTCCCAAACAAATCTGTATATATACCTATGTGTATAACACGTGCAATTATACATATATCATATATATATACTAGCTTTTACGCGCGGCTTCGCTCGCGTAAAGAAATATCTTCTTCTTCTTACATAGTATAAAACAGGAACGCTTTTTTGCCCCTATGTCCCTTTGACCGCTTAAATCTTTTA
>DWQT01005030.1:0-10657 GCA_018244895.1 Myscelus amystis hages
AGAGCGAGGCATTCCTATCACAAGTGTCTTTGACCACTTACCAGGAAGCCCCGACTACTAGTGTTTAAGGATTTTCTGAAATAAACGCATTTTTATTTTTATTTTTATAGATATTTAGGAGTATTCAATTTGTTGTCTATGTTTTATGTTCCATTTAAAGATCTGAAATTAAATTTCTATAATCTCTGTTATTTAAATCAAAGCCGTTTTTTACACTTTAAGGACTTATAAAACATTTAATCTAAACTTCTATTGCGCAGAGACTTTAGTGCTTATTTTGTAATAATGATAATACACGCGCACGTATACCTGTATATACATATACATATGTATGCATGTGTGCGTATACTGTATACAATGAATATGCGTTTAAAAAATATACATTCCTTTTTAAGATGTCAAAGTCCAAAGATGTTGCCTGTTTAGGTTGTCTATTCTTGTACAGAACACGGTCAGGGATTAGTGCGTACTATGCGTATGCTGGTTGTGACAAGGGCGTTGCCCTCCGAAGTGTGTATTGGCGCATTGTTTACTAAATTGCTTCAGTTAATACGATCTATTGAAGATTTGATAGGACATTCAATTATGGACGAAAGCTACGAGGAACTGCATTGTTGTAGGCACGGCAGGGTTTTAATACTTTCACTGGCGTTTTTCACTCGAACGAAATTCAAGTGTTCTAGACCATATTTTGCTTGGTAATTATAATTCACCATTTCTCGTTTTCCCGTTCGTGAGCTTCGCCTTTGTGTACCGCCTTGCTTCCGGACTTAATCACATTAAAACATTTTTCTAGTTCTTATTTTAAAAGAAAGCTGGAAGATTATTTTCGACCCCTTTTTTCTCGCGTCTACCACAGCCCGAAGGGCGCACAAAGTCGATGGATGATAACCAAATTGTATGACGTGTGTTGAGGGTATGTCTAATGCATACCCATATAATGAATAAAGTGGTTTATTTTTAAAACATTTTGAATTAATTTTAATAGTATATTATATTTGTTAGGAATCTGCAAATTAGTAGGAGCTGTATCCATGCTTTTAGTTTGATTTGCACTTCAGGACTGTCATTGGGCATTTAAGATGGTGAGTTCTGTTAACTTTAAGTAATGGGTACATTTCATGTGTATGTGTATTCCCTTCTTTAGGAACACGGTCGAATTTTGTTGATACTCTATGATTGTTAATACTACATCTCAGTATCATTAGTACATTTTTATATTTTTTTCTTTTCTTTTTACATGCAGCAGCGACTCGAGCTTACCGTTTCACATACAATTATAATAGCTGTACCAACGAACATGTTATGTGGTTATTTCGAAAACGGAAAATTTAAATCCTGTCGCGTTTAGCACACACACACACATTCTGTGACGCCCCACAGTTTCATTACTAAAGGGGAATTAGTTTTGTTTCGGCAGGAGAACTTTCACGATGTATCTGTTAGCTCAACATTGTTGAATATGAACCGATACTTTATCCTTTTTAAACTAAAAACATGGTTCATGGGATTAAAGGCAAAAGAACAGTATTTTATTTGAGCACAAAAATCTAATAGTCCGTTTGTAATAATAGCGTTGCCCTTAAGAAGTTATTTTAGTATTGTACTTGCTGTCCAATATTCGTTTTTTAGCGAGTTTCAGCGTAAAGTACTTAAATATCTAAATCGGTATTTTATTTAAGTAGTTAGAATAAAGAAAAACATTCTTTATTGAATACAATGACTTTATTTTTAGTTTTCACACAAACTTTTCCTCAGAGATTTCGTCGTTTTTTAAGCTTTATGTTAGTAATTCCTATTACTTGCGCTCTGGATATTACAATTCTTAGATTTTTCGATTGAGTGAGTCGATTACCACGGAATGAGAATAAAACGCTATTTCTAGCGGAAACGTAGTGCAATTCTTTATTACTTACATCGTACAAGGGTGCTGATCTGACAACTGTTCTGTTATACAGGGTGGTTTTTATGTTAAATTTATAAGTAAAGTTTTGGAGTATTTTGTATTTATTAAAAAATCTAAATAGACATCTTGTGTTCAAACTGGATGAAAAGAATAGTTGATGATCGCGATTATACTCATATTTATAATGAAGTTCTAACTTATACCAGTACATAGCTGAAATAAGCTTTAGTATGTAAAGATAATTTTGCCATTAATTGCTTAATCACACATATTTTTTAATGATCCTAAATAATTTGTGTCTGGTTAACTTTAGCTAATTTATACGTCTTTATGGGCTTCCATATGAATGATAAGATGACGATGGACGCTTATGCATATATGACGCAGGAAGAACAGGCATTCTCAGTGGATCTTTACAAGTATCTTTGCGATTTTGTTGGGACAATTATGTACATACATCTAATTCAGCGAATTTAGCTTACAGTCTCTTGATAACAGATTACCTATACGGAAGTGAATCTCACATGATTTATGCACAGTATTTTTATTGTTTCAAATTCGCCTACAGTCTGAACTATTTTTTAATCTATCAACTTTCGGGAATTTAAATATAGGATTATCGTTAATAATAATATGCATATGCGCAACCAATGGCTGTTGCTGAGCGCATTGAAAATAGGTCAGAACAGCCTGCGTACCGGGGGCCCGTAATACAGCCATCAGTTTCACGGCGCACGCCAGATTGCACGAACGTGGTCGAGCTTTTGCCACCGGAAACTATTTCACGCACTATATATACATAGAGGAAAAAAAATTAAAAATATCTTTGAAGTCATCCGATTGAATTCAGAAGTTTGCAGTAGCCGCTGCAAGTCGCGGGCGACTCGCGCCGCTCTCAAGTTTTGTGCCCTTCACAACTCCACGCTACCCGCTACTTATTGTGAGCTGAAAACTTTGCCTTTAATGTCCTGCGTATGAAAGTATACGAATCGCATTAAACACTAATTCGCTAATTGTCGTAGTTTGCACTCCAATTGATACAATTTTGAATTGATAGAGCGTAAAAGGCAAGTGTTGAATTGTATTTAATTGAAATTCAACTAAAATAAAAATCTGCAAATATTACCGGTCCATTCCGTTTTTATTGCAGATTTATTAAATAATAAAAGGCTTTTGGCAACGGGAGTGCTCAAGTTTTAAGAAAGGCGGAAGATCCGATAGCAGAAATGGTAAGTATAAACTTTTAATACATATACGCGAGGGTGAAACAATCTTTTATCACAGACACACTCGTACTCATACATGCAGACATACACAACATATTTATATATACATTTTTAAACTGAACTTTTTGTGAATTTTCTGAATGGAATTGTATAAGCAAAGGTATGTCATCGAAGCAAACTGATATTTATTACTATTAAAATGCGCTTTGAATGCGAAATATTTTTAGTACGATCTAACAACTAATGTTTAGCTGATATTTTTGTAAAACTAAACTTTGTGACGCCAATTGTTTGCCAAGAGTGAACAATAATTAAGACTATTCAATATTTAAAGTTACATATGTGTAAGTAAAACCAAGTCGTATAGCTAAATCATATTCAAATTACAATAGTTATTAATAACGGTGTTTAATTAGAAAAGTTAAAGTGAGTTATAAATTTCAATCACAAAATATTGATCTATTATAAAATATAATTCTTGCGATTTTTTGCCGTATTTAACCAAGGTGAAAACGGAATATTTGTCTAATATTTCTCTTCTGTAGATACTTGTTTATTCATCACGTAAAAATTAACGGGTCATTTTGAGGAAAGTTCATAATTATGATAAGAAAATATGTTTAAGGAAAATTGACACAAAAAACAAGTTACGTCCGGATTTGACAAGATTTTCAGCGTATTTTACTGGATGTAAGATACTTTCGCTACAAGAATATGTTTTGTTCGTCTCGGAAAATATTTCATCTGTTAATTATGTTTTAAGTCTAGCGACAATTTAATGAAATAGATAAAATTATCGGGTAAAATTTTTCACCAACTTCTAATGTGTTTGCTCTTTGAAGAGCGATTTTGTTTGCTATGACTTTGATAATGACACTAAGTCCGTATTCTTTATGACTTCTTCTTCTTTATTTTCGGTACTGATATTATGGACACTCTAAGTCGGTGCGGTTTCTCTTAACTTCAATAACTATGAAAATAAAATCTGTTTTTTTTAAACCGCATTTTTTGCTTACAGTCAGCATAGCCGGCGAATAAGGATTAGTTAGAAATATTAAAATGATTCCATATGTGTATTGTGTTAATCACTAAAAAACCTAACTATTTTCTTTAATGTATTATTTCCCAGTTTTAATTTAACGAAATAAAGTTAATTCCTAGGTATAATAGATTTTGTTTGACTTTGTGGACTCTCAATGACATTATCAATTGATATAACTGTTATTACGATTTGTATTACTAATCTTATTCGTTTTAATGATACGACAATAGTTGCATTATGATTATTTATTCATACTGTTTTAAGGGCTATGGCGGCATATTTTATTTTAACACAATCAAAATTCAGTTTTTATGTTTGAATCAATTAATTTTTTGAAATTAATGATCAAGTCATCATTGACAGTGGATATTATTATCTTTAATTACTGCCTCAAATATGGCAAGGGTAATTTAAGTTCTGAGGCTCAAATAAATCTATCTTTCTATAACATAATTATAGCGTCCAAACGTACAATGTTCGTAAAATGATACGAAACTGCTCACCCTTCATATGTCAGGTTACAGTATTCACGAGATGATGGAATTACTGCTGCAACCTTAATTAATGCGTGCGTTTGTCGGCCGACGCGCGACGGCTCAGCGGGCGCGGTGGGCGCGGCGGCCACGGCCGACGGGAGTTTTCTGAGAGATCGGAAGTTTAATATTTCCGTTCATTGCAATTAAAATACAATAGTGTACCATTATTTTCTTACTCGTAGCATACATACTGTAATAAATGGCATTCGTTCGGGATAATACGTTAAAATTCTTAGTTTGAAATTACTTAATGAGCAAAAATAGCGCGGCGTTTTTAATTATATGCACTTGAAATATCTTATATATAATCTATTACTGTATATGCGAAATTAAATAAAAAATTCAATCTTGCGGTACCAACAAGTGGTTTTAGGTTTCTCATGTGAAAACACTAGATAATATAATTTTGAGAGTTTAAATTTAATTTAAGGATGCAATGATTGGGACAAGGGTGTTTCATCAGCCCTTAATGTGTTCCTCTAGAATGGGAGGTTGTTCGATTTGTGCTTGTGTGAGTGAGGGCGAGAGAGGGGTTCAGTGGGCGTCTGTACCGGTATTGTGACGGCCCGTTTTCAAGTTCACTGCCAGTCGTAACGGAGAAGCGGAACGGTGCTGGCGTGAGCTGAGCTAAGCAGCCACTTAACTCTGATTATTCTAATTGCCAACCGAGAAGAGATTTTTTATCCGCTATGGACGCGGGCAGAATCGCTAACCGCTATATCACCTTCGCCGTGGTGAGTACGCTGAAATTGTCCTATTCATTTTTATTTTTCACGATTTTTATAACTCGTGCATCAAAAAATCCATTAAAGAGAAAAAATATGAAAACTGAAATTTCGTTGTACGTACCTCTGCCTGACTTAATATAAATTTAACACGACAAAGAGTTATTCAAATAAGTGTCATTTTATTACAATATATTCAGGCGTTTCAGCAAGTTTCAATTTTGCCGCAAAACTTAACTTTTTCAAACTGCGCGGCCGAGAAGTCTGAAAATTTTGTTCTAAATAAATTTGATTCGTAAAATTAAATGTGATTCTTACAATTACATGAAGTTTTTTGATTAATCGATAATTACAAAAAATATATTTATGATAGAAAAGCATCGTAATATGATATTTTATGACGTAGTTATAGATACATCTTATTTTATTTTGAATAAATTGTTTTAAATAGTTTTTATACCCATTTTTAAATAAATTTATTCAAAAAGTTGACTTTTTATTAACGCCACTTTTTTATCATGCCCATTTTGAAAACAATTATTTCTCAAACTATTGTTTAAAGTGCTGAAAAGTTAGTAACAAATCGTGTGAAATACAATATAGATTCTTATTAAAATTTTCATTTAAATGATGCGTAAAAGTTGATTTTATTACCGGTCGGAAGCTGTGTTTGTGGCGTTTAATTTGAAAAAGATATTGCGACAATTTTAAAGGTACCGACGGGCTTTATTTATTGTTTGCTAATAAGAATTTATTTTACTGATGAAATCATTACGGCTAAGTCTCTAGTTTACATTAAAGGCTTTTGATAGAGACTGTCGTTCAAATCCCGACCCGTGCAGTTAATTTTACAAAGTTACGTCCGTTTAAAAATATCACTAGCTATTACAATGATAGAACTAGCTATTACACTTTCCGAAGAAACTGTTACACCTTACAGTTTTTAGTATTATTCTCTATCCAATCTAGGTTCGGCAGTCTAGGGGACCACGGCTATATCAGTCTGTTCGGGGAACCGAATAAAATAGGAAAATGATAAAATGTTTCACAACGACGGGAAAAATGATTGTTGAATTTTATTTACAACTCGGAATAGGGCTTAGTGGCGGGGCGACAACAATTGTAATGAAATGATAATACAAAACACGCAAATGCAAACTTTTATAATGGGAACACATAATTATTTCTTATTTTTCTATAAGAATAATAATCTCGTACTTTAAACACGTACATACGACGGCAGAAAATAAAGAGAACGTGATGTGACTTAGGTAAATCATAGTAGACATAATAAAGATATTACCAAATTCGAAATACAGTGTTTTTTTTATTTAAATTGAATAGTTTCCGTAGCGTAAACGGCATACATAAGCAAAAAATGTTTTAAATTTGAACTTAATGAATATTTTGATCGCCGGGTAAAAGAGAAAAGCATAAAACATAATAAAACGTTACTAATAAGATCGCTGAATATTTTTGAACAAAAAAACCATGCTTTTAACTTGTTATCCAGCAGTTACAAAGTTATAAATAAAATAAAACCTGTAATTACCCAATACTCCGCTTGAATACGAATGTCAAAATGTATAATTGATAAAGTTTTGTACAATTTAAACCGTTATAAATGAAAGTAGAGAATTTTCGACAAAGGAAAAACTTTTGAATAATTAGACCGTAAAATGGTAGTTGGAGCCGCTAGTTGTTATTGTGAAAGATAGAGACAATTCGGTAAAACTACAAAATTGAATTTATGTGTTGTGACTTTTGAATGGTCATCCTTTTTCAAGCAAAAGTACACAAATTGAGTACACTATCGAAATAACAATGAAATAGTATGGTTCTTGTTAAACATATTCTATCGCGCATTAAAACAGTATTGTTTTATTAGTTTGGTTTGTTACAAAAAAATTATTGCGATTTAATTAATTTCAATACAATGTTGTTACGACACGACACTATTCAATTAATATGTGGGACGCAATTAGCGCATACCACAATCAGACATTTTCATTTTCAGTATATCGAATGTACATTTTCTTTTCGAATGTACAGTTTCTTAGGAAAAACATAGGGCAAAAAACTTAGGTGACAGTTTAAAAAAGTGTTTTGATTAGTAATTGTAATGTGAGTTTCAATAATGCATTTAACATTTTTTTACAGCAAGACCTTGTAATATTTTGCCCAATCAATCAAAATAGCGCTAGGCAGTTTTAACCTATTTGTTGTAAACTGTTGTGATGTTAATATTTAAATATAATTTAAAAATACAAGTAATTAACTGAAAATAATGCAGACGAAGCATAAACTTATTAGAGTAAGACCTACAAGTTTTATCAAGAAAAAATGTAATAAGATATTGTTCAAAGGTACATAGCTAGTATTTTCCCAGCTTTTATTCGTCGAATGTCGGTATTTTAAAATGCATCAGACAGCGGGCAAAGGAAATGTCTTATGGCAAATCGAATAACAGGACTTAACAATTTTTCAAGCATTTTGCTTTAAGATTTATTGGAACGGCATCACGAATTGGATGCTTAGAGATAAACACGTAAAGTACTTGAAAAACAAAGACTAACAAACCTTCAATTTATAAAAATAAATCTTCTCATAGATTAATTATTAACGGTTTTATTGGCAAATATGTTCATGCGCGTTTGTAAATTGTTTGAAAGCAGTATCTGTACTCGTGTAACGGCGAATTAAAATTGATTTTTATCCAACTAAGCTCATAAAAGGTGCAATTGCGATTCAATTTGAAACCTATTACGTTATAAAGCTAATGATCGAGTGCAAATATTATAATACAATTATTTGAGCGCATACTTTAATGCTTATAAGGGAATTCGGTTGAGATACCGTTAGTTCATTATTATTATCATGCGTAAACTTTAAAAAGATGCTGTTCTGAAATGCCGACTGTCTCTCAACCGGAATGCTTAAAGCTGAAATAAATCACTCGCTAACAAATTGTCCGACGGCGAAAAACGATCAAATCGATGCGAGTTGCAAAAATACTTGTCTTTCTTTTACATGAAGAGTCCACAATCAACCTCTATTAGGGCTATAGTAATGCGAAAGTTAGCGAGATTTCAGCCGGTAACAGTTATTAATAAGAATTAGTTAGTGATTTTTTATTACTAACATGAATGGGACTGTTAGTAACATTAGTTCAGTTAGTACTTGTTAGTACTAACAGTTACTGTTTATTATCTATTCTATTAGAGATGAATGTGTTCTTACTACCCAAACTGAGCACCTCTAGTATCCACATCCTTTGAATCGAAACACACGTTGTTGTAGCATCAATTGCTTTGCGGTATAAACAGGTACAGCGGTACTTCACCAGGCGAACCGTTCTCTTCATCATATATCCGTTGTACCGTCTACCAAGATGCTTACCTGTCATTATACTGCCTTTGTCCGGCTACATATACATATGTCTATTACGAACTTATTATTATGGTTTTTAGTCTATTCAATGTGTACATACACTGAAGTGATTCTCTTGAAATATGTATATAAATTATTTGTCACTTTGTCCGCGATAGTCTTCTAAACTGCTGAACCGGTTTTAACCAAATTTTTCACATTGTATGTTGTTTAGTCCAACTTGAAAGATAGGATAGCCTTTATCTCGATTAATGATTAGTTTTTTTTATTGGAGTGACACTTTTTTACATAACAACGCCCGGTCGGACAAACATCGTGCTACGCCGTTTTTACATATATACATACATATAATATGTACCTATGAGATTAAGTTATTATAATTGAGAAACGGCAAAGCACGGTCAGGTCTGCTAGTAAAACATTAGGTTCAATTGTAGTCATATTTAGAATCCATGGTTTTGAATAACGAACATTAAAAATGTTTTATGAACGTATATGATACAAATTAGCGTAATAGGACTTTTAAAAAAACAAAAGCATATTGCTCTACTTAGAGACTTGTATAATTAAAATTTGTTTGAACATAAGACATTTTGAATTAAAAAAAATGTGTAAAACTGAAGTAATTTCCATTAATTTCATGAACAGGAGGAAATATTTACGTCAGCATAATCGGAGAGCGGAAATTTCATTATACCGGTTTAAAGAATTGGATATCTGCAAAATTCGTAGCAGTAGTAATCTACATTGCTTTATGACTGTCGGTTTTGTGAAACACTGATACTTTAAGGATGCGCCGCGCACCGACTATTTATAAAGATACACCTTTAGTATCCGAACCATTCAAATACAAGTTAAGAAATGATCGTCAGTGTTGTCAATTTTCTGAAGCTATGAAGAATATTGAAACAATGATGTGAATATTGCTGAAAAGGAGTAGAGTTTGGATGCAAACTCGAAAGCAACTTAAGTTGGGGCAATATTAAATTTGAGGTGTCAGTAATCCGAATCATAAGTATTTCCGAATTGGGTATCAATGGGCTGAATAAAAGAATGACGCCCTCAGTATTGTGAAAGATTTTCTTCATTATAATAAGTCTGTTGCAAAAACAAACATGGTTGATTTTATAATGTAGTCTTAACTAGCTGTTGCCCGCGGCTTCGCGCACGTTTGTTTCGGAGTAAACCAATCCTCTTTCCCTATACCGTGAAAATTTCCTGCTATCTTTGCAATATCTAAATTTATATACTACATTGTTACTTATTGACGTTAAGAAATTCTGAATTGCAACGGGTGCGAAGCCGCGTACAAAAGCTAGTTATACATGAAAACCTTCCTCCTTAACCACTCCATCTATTAAAAAAAAACTGATGTGGGCTGTAAATAAGAATTTAGACTGAAAAGTTTAAAATATTTACAACGCTTACCATACCTTGAACTATTCCAACCAATCAATACCCTACTTCTGATTCGTGGTTGATTGGTGGGTACAAGGATAATTGGCTCACCCGTCAACTTGAAAGTTTTAAACCGCTAAGAACTGATTGAAGCAAAGGTTTTACGGCTCGCTGAATAATTAACCTGGACATAAGGCTTATAAAGCGACGTCGATAGCGAAGCTCAGACATTTTAACTTGTCAGGGTGTAAGAAATCTCTATATATAGAATGACTTGGTTTTGAGATTTGACAAATCTCAGGTGTATTTCGGATTAACTTTACGTTCTAAATAGCTCATGTACTTTTGGAATTGGAATCATAGAATAATTGTTGATATTGCTTTCAATGCGTACCTACATCGACAGAGATCGGCAGAGAGTCGTGCAGGGAGAG
>DWQT01005031.1:0-10657 GCA_018244895.1 Myscelus amystis hages
ACTAGATTGTGGTCAGAGATCCTGACTGGAACACCGGAGGTCGTGGTTTCGATTCCCATCCAGGACAATATGTGATGAGCACATTTGTTTGTTCTGTGTCTGGGTGTAATAAAAATATCTATCTAAGTATTATATCGTATGTGTGTCAGCTGTCCGGTCACCATAACACAGGCATAAGTTGCCTAATTTGGAATCGGATGGCCGTGTGTGAAATTGTCCTAAGATTATTATGCTAAAATTGCTTTCGTCACTGTAATTGTTAATTTCTCCCAGGCCTTAGCAACCAACGCCTGGACCAGACGCTTTCGGAGACGATGGTGCTGGATCTGATCGTGCTGGTCGGCTACGTGGTGGTCAACAATCCGCAGCTTCAGGTAATCAGGTTACATACACACTGGGTTAGGGTAGTCAGTCGAGGTGCGTCCATAGCATTAGGAATTTACGCTATGTGTGGTCGCATAGCGTCGTTAAAGATGAAAGGTGCAGACTCAAGATACTCTCGCCTGAGGAAATGGGGTTACCCGTCTATAGGTTCTCAGAATGCGTCAACAAGACAGAGGTGTCTGCCAAGGTACCTGGGTACATATGGACTCCCCCCCCCCCCTTTCCCCACTTCCCCTTACCAATGTCGTCCGCGTGTGTGAAGCGTCCTAACCAAACGGCCAACCTTGCACGACCCGTATGCGCGGGTTCGATGGTGTGTGAAGACGGCATCGGCCGTTCCCAACGAGCGGCGCGACTGACCGCCGCTCGCGACGTTACGATATTAAAACGTATCGAGTGTCTTCCCATGCGGGTCGTATGCACCTGCGCCGAACACGTGTACCAATTACCTCGCACGCACCTTAACCGCCAACGGCATTAACGCCTACCGACATTACGGCGTTTAGTATTAACAATACATACGTACAAACAAAGAGGGAATACAGAAAGAAAGATATATGGGCACAAAGAAAACAAAACTTTCAAGGGTTCACAAATAAAGCAAATTTATCGAATTTATTTTCTACTAGCGGTGCCTGCGGCTTCTTCCGCGTTGGTATTTTAAAATTTTAAAGTACAATTAGCCTTATTTACTCCTGGTTACATCAGCTATCTGTCAGTGAAAGCCCCGTCAAAGTCGGTCCAGCCGTTCCAGAGTTTAGCCGAAACAAACAGACAGGCAGATGAAAATTGTAAAAAATGTTATTTTGATATATGTACCTGTATTTGGTATTTGGTACATATATGTATTAGTAAAAAGCGGTTTTTTTAATATTACAAACAGAGTTTTATTTATTAGTATAGGTGCACATTATTGGAGGCAAATGTCCTCTAATAGATTGAAGTATGTATGTGTTTAGTCACTTAAAATAATTCGAAACGTTATATAAATTACAAATTAAATTATTCATTGCTACATTCTTGTGTTATCCGTATATTGATCGACAGGAGGGTGACAATTCGAAGCGTTTTAATGAAATGTTTAACGACGATTTTCGTCTCGCGTTCGAGTGCTAATCATGCTCTCGATCGATTACCGTTTCCGTAGCGTTTTGAGCCTTAAGCGTTTTAAGGAATTCTATTTGATTCAACTTTGCATTAATATCTTTGGCGTGGGGATATTTTTGTTCTTTCGCCTTATTTTCGACATCTATCCTTATTTATACAGGTGGAATGCGTGAAAGCCTAGAAAAACTTTGCTCCAAACGTTCACGATGTCTGCATTCTTAAGACAAACACACATTTGAATCGGTGATCTATGAAAGCTTTAATACTTCTCACGATAACCTCCGTATATCAATTGACATACAGACTGATTATTTATTTATGATGCCACGTTCCGTAGCTCGTTTCGCTTCGTACGCAGATGTTCCTCGCTAATGCGCCACTCCGCTCGAACGAAAAGCGTCAATTTCCCACGGCCACAGGTGTCCGCGCGGCCGGTGTGCGCCAAGGAAGCGTTCTGGGTCCATTACTGTTTCACTTTCGCCGTCGGCTGTATTGACCGTTACGATGCATAAACGATGTGTCCTTCTATAATAATGAATTAATAATGGACTAGACGCCGAGGGTGGATGCGGAATTAACAAAGTTGCAGTGGTGTTTTGTTTAATAAGAATTATGATACTCTTGTTTGTCATTTTATTTAGGTACTGTTTTTATTTTGTTTTCGGTCCCGTTTTTCAAAACTATCGGCCCATTGTCCATCTATATCTATATCTATACTAATATATAAAGCTGAAGAGTTTGTTTGATTGTTTGAACGCACTAATCTCAGGAAATATTGGTCCAATTTGAAAAATTCTTTCAGTGTTAGATAGCTCATATATCGCGGAAGGCTATAGGCTATACTGCGCGGCTTCGCCCGCTTTGCTATTCAGAATTTCATAATGGCAATAAGTATAAATGTAGTATATAAATTTAGATATTTCAAGGATAGAAGGAAATTTCACGGTATAGGGAAAGGGGAATTGTTTTACTCCGAATTAAACGCTCGCGAAGCCGCGGGCAAAAGCTAGTTCATGAGTAAAAAATGTAGTTTAACCTTCAATCCATTCATGTATATTCATACCATAAGCTACGGTTTATGATCAGTGTGTGTTGTTGCGAGATATTGTCAATATTACTATAAATATGGTACTGATGTACACGAAACATGGATACTGTGGAAGATCAGTGCTGGTTGTCTACGGGCAGCCGGCTAATACTGAACAGTATCCGTTTCGGCATGTGTTTGCCTGTAGTTTTCTATTTTAACTTGTGTTGTTGTTTATGTTTTCTTATAGTTTGTAAGTGGTACATGTGTGGAATAAATATTTTCTTTCTTGCTTTCTTTCTTTCTTTCTGTTGCATTTGTTTTGTTTGGTTTTGATTTTTGCTAGATTCGAAATCGCGATGCAATTATTTATGCGTGTGTCTTCCATGTTTGATACGAATCAGAACAGGTTACGACGGTGATGTTATAGTTTCGTATGTTTCGTGAACTGGACCATTATTCGCCTTACTTATAGACTAAAACATAAATAGGTTCTGTTGAATCGAAACGCCCGCCCCGTCCAGGCATCCAGCTTACGAACTTTATGGTTTTCGGTCTAGTGGAGTTCGCTTACATTTTTAATATCTATTTATTGCCTGTCAATTCTTGGTCGTTCCAATACATTACTGTCTTCTTATTGATTCAACATTAAAAATGTTTTATTTACTTCCCTGTTTTACGTTTTCGACTTCTATTTTTAAGTCGGATTTGAATATACATATCTAAATATTGACAATAATAGGAGCATAGGGCGTTCGGAACAATGATATCCACACTAACCTGCAGCAGAACCTTTGTGTACGGTTCTGTTATTAATGTAAACACCACACGGTGTCCGAAACCGACCTTGTTTCAAGATAATAACGAGTAGATGAGTTAATAGTGATATCACCTCAGTATCGGCTGAGATTTTCTTTGTTTCCAATGGATTTGCTCATATCTGTATACCTTGTTGTGGATTACAATCTTACATTACCCAAAGTCACCTGTATTTTACCGGTACATTGATCCATCGCAAAGTACTAGTAACATACGTAGCAATATATGGTGGGAATAAAAGTTGACCTATTCTTATTTACGCGTATTACTACCTGTATTCAATTCAATTTTGACTGGCCTCGTGGTGGTGTGGTTAGAGACACTGACTGCAAAACCTGATGACGTAGGTTCGAGTCCCACCCAGGACAAACATTTGTGAGATGAGCACATTTGTGATGTGATAAAAATTTCTATGTAAGTATTATATCATATTATGTATGTTTATCAGATGTCCTAAAATATAATATTATTATTAATAACGGTCCCATTGCTATAGACTTATTAGAGGTTTGACCGGTGGCAGCGGCCACTCATTTGCTACACCCTTAACATAAACAGCATCTTTCATAATGCTTTTATAGCTTTAGTTATGTCAATTTACAATCCCTTAATTCTAATCCCGTTTATAGGAAAGAATACAAAACAATATGTGACTTCGAAATTTATTTTAAATTACATATATTTAAAATATGTTCACAAAAATTCTTAGCCACGAAAACGAAAAATATTTTGTCGCTCCAACGACCTTAAGTTAGGACAGCCAGAATTGCGTTTCTAAAGTAATATCAATTATCGTTAAGACAATTAACTCCTGAAGCGACCGTAATTAGGTAAGTGGAAAAATACTCCTCACTGGGGCGGCCTACGGAGCGCTGCTGTAAACATTGGCATAACGAGTACACTAAGCCCCATCAGGCCACAACTCCAAGGGTCTCTCTTCGAGTCCCAGCGTTCATTGCTGTCGTTAATTCCCCGATGTTTGAAATTTTCCCAATGTGCTTTTGTTTCATGTGTTGACTGGCCTCGTGGTCGAGTGGTTAGAGACCCTGACTGCAAAGCCAGAGGTCCTGGGTTCGATTCCCGCCCAGGACAAACGTTTGTGTGATGAGCACATTTGTTTGTTCTGTGTCTGGATGTAATAAATATCTACATAATTATTATAGCATATGTAATGTTTATCAGCTTTCCGGTTACCATTACACAGGCATTAAATTGCCTATAATTTGGAATCAGATAGCCGTCTGTGGAATTGTCCTTTATTGTTGCTGTCTTTGGCCGAATTAGATAGGTCCATCTAAGCGTAGGACGATAAACCAGACCACAGGCTTCCCAATAGACCTGTCAGATATAGTAATGTTAAAATTCGGCACCTGTAGGTACTGATACGACGTTGTGTTTTCTGAGGGCACCATCTGTTAATTTTGTAACTGGCATAACGAAAAGCGACACTTTCATACATCGGTCGGTTATCGTTATCATCAAACCAATTAATTATTTATCGGAAATTAAATAGAACCGTTATATTTATGATATCGATAGGATAATAATCTAAATGGAGTAAAGATTAGACTTCCGTGTGACCAGGAACTGGAACAATGTTATTGTTTATGTGAATTATGAATATCATTCAAAGAGGCATCAGATATTGGAAGTAAGAATAGACATATTTTGCACACGGTACTATATAATTTACTTTTCTACCTATATCTTAATGGTAGGTACAGGTGAATTTTGTTTGTTGGAACCCTTCTTACACCCTCTTCTACTCCTGCAGTATTCAGTGAGATCCTTATTAGTCCTTAACAGAAGATAATAGTATCTAAACAAATAAAAGTTTCATTCTGTTCGAAACTAGTTCTATATGTTGGATATAAATAAATCTTTCTTTAATGACACTAGTAGATATATTTAGACTGTCTTTTCTTTCTTTTCACATTCGTTACGTGTCATAAGTGTGATTAATTCACGTATGACAAGCATAAAAGGTTTCGTAATGGTGATCGAATTGTGGTGATTGTAAATTGCTACCAAAGAGAGTGAAGTTTTGTGGCGACTTTCCGCTGTACCACGAAAATAGGCGTCCACTTTGAATCGCGCTATAGAAGTTTTGTGTAGACCGTGTTTTTGTATGTAACCTTCAAACTCGAGAAGTGGCCTGCTTGCGCGACTCAAAAGCGTGGTCGCTCAACGTGACGGGAAATTTCCCTTACAAATTTTTATACAAATACAGCTACAGATAGAAGAGAAATGTTCGCTTACCGAAAACAAACAACAACAGAAAACAAAATAATATCGCACAATCAGAGCGCGCATTCGATGCCATCGTTAACGAACGCTATCATGTATTCGATCGTCCTTTCTAGATTGACGTGACGTCGGCGTTATCGATTTTAACGTCCATTACAGAATAGTACACGACATTCAATAAATAAGTACGAGTGAGCCACGATAAAAGCACTGCACGCCCCATTACGACACATAATGTCTCGCCGAAGGACAGCAGGGCCGAATTTCATAAATGATTGCTTTAACTGCGGAGCTATTAAGTAGACGTAGAGAGCGTTTCCAGGTTGGTCTTGTATCTGCTACTTGAGATAAACAGCTTTGATGGTAGTTGGTTTACGTTCGGTTCGCCCCACCAGTTCGGCCCACGGCGCCGGTTCGCCGTGTGTCTCGGTTCCGAGTTCGAGTGCCAATTTAGGAGACTTCTTAACGAATTGATGTAGATGCTTGCACCGGATTACGCCTCTACGCACTTGTTATTTTTACATTTAACATAGCAAACATTCAGATGAACCATCTAATTGTAAATGATCGGATTTTTATAATACCATGTTACTAGAAACAAAGTATATCATATCAGCAATTTGGTGAAATTGAATCGGATTTGCTTTTCGTTTCCGTTAGATACACGCTTCCTGCTACGGGACTTTCTCGCTAAAAGGTATTTTTCTTACTTTTATAATAAGTTGAAACGCACGATACAGCGTCGTATTTTACTTAGCAGTTTCATTTTAAAGTACCAAGTCGTTTTACAAACATTTACATGTGGAGGGTAAGACATCAATCTTATCTAACCACCCACTGCTGGAACGGTGCAGACGATGCGTCTGCCAGCATGAGGTCGTTTACATCTGCACTATGGTCAAGTAATGTACGTGGCCTCTGAAGCTGTATCCGAAGGTGAACTCGGCGAGCCTCGTGCAAATTTAATACAAGTACTCAACGAGTTTCGTGAGTTAATACAATTACACAGCGTTGTTGTAAATTAACTTTTAACTACGTGATCAAGTTTAAAATGCAAAATGGTGTACAATATATTCTGTTTTCAAATTGTCAATCCTTTTTCTACTTGTACGATCGATAATAAAGTAAAACTGTTCTTGATCTTAATGTTCTTTATCAATTTCTTTTCTTAATCAATCAACCTTTTGTATGTCTCTCTGTCTCTGTATGTATTTCGGTCTCTGTATGTATATTTGTACTGTATCAATATAAGTTCAATTTGAGTTTTCGTGGAAATTTTTCCCCCTCTTCTATTTCATACATATTTTCTTGATCGATTAATCCATTCTCGAATCTGAGGTGCTCCAGAATTACCACAATTGTTTTGTGCTTGATCATCAGCTGCATTGGTGTATTTTTAAACGGACAGTGAATCACGTTCGACGCAGATCCCAATATGGAACGGGGTCAAGTGTCCACAATAACCCCCGACCGTTAGTGACCGATATGGATGCGCCAGCTCCTTTGGTGCACTCGACCTGGCCTACTTTTGGCCATAGATCTGTTGTTTTCTCTCATGGCCAACTAACGTGGCATACATTGCTTGATCATCATACACTTGCTGGAACTTAACAAGAACGCACCATGTAATGGTACATGTAAAATCAACGCTACTCATTATATCCAAACTACGTCTTTGTCTCACGTAGCATTGCATACAGGTTTTTACCTTTGTGTACTGCCATACATTTTTATTCTCCAGTGTTTCGCGGTTCTAATGCATTTCCTTTAAAAATACGAGATATAAACAATTTTCATATATGAGGGTGTAGTATGTATATTTCCCAAAGTGGAACATCTTGTTAGTATTTTAAATTGTTTCCCAAAAATAATCTCGCTTTCTGACTGTTTCGCAGGGAATACTGTTTCATAAAAAAGCAACTGTTTCCAATTGAATATGTTCTACCCTTTCACAGAATACCAATTTGTATGCAACCGTAGCGGCTTCATCTCTATTACATTTTTGTTCACTTCTTGAAGTGCGAGCTCATCAAGATACGCTCACGGGACGGATAATAACTTTACTCTGATTATATAAGTTTAACTTCGTGCAAGTTGTGATTTGGCCAAATGTAATTTTAGATCTCTCTCTTTGAGTGAATTCTCGAGTTGTTCGTACGGACGAATAGCAAATTCAGTGGAATGAAATTATTATTTACATAAAAAAGAATTTATTGTGGGGTACGCTTTCTGGTGTTCATTCGTTTGATGTGAAACTGGACTCTCTCTATTTACGCCGATCGTAATACGTATGTTTTGTTGGTTATTCGTAACATACAAAATAAGCTCACTTTTGTCTGTTACTTCTTTGAATTCGTTAAAATTGTCGTACGAATGTATTTTATATAGCTATAAAAAAACTACTCTTATGCTTTATTGAGGATTTGCAGCTTATTGATGACTGCACAGTGTTCGATTTGAGTGAAATTTTCCTTCGTCCCACAAACACCAGTACGAATATTCTATTCTATATATATTCTGTATATGTATTCATATACAGAATATGTTTTTTTTCGTTTCCCCTCAGCGTATTCCTGGCGTATTGTAAAAACGAGAATCACTAGGTAAACGTATCGAACGAAAGAAGGAGAAATCCTCTAAACACATTTCCCTGAGCTTCAAATGAAGGAGATTCGATTTCTTTTGACCGGCATTCCGCACACATCGAGCCCGACCTTCGCCCCGGAAGCGGGCTGCGAGAGTAGAAAGTCAACAATAAATTTCACTTTCCTTTCTTCGTCGAGCTGGTTTCCTTATGTATTTTGTCCCGGCTGTGATCTTGTTAAACCGCTTCTTATAAATATCATTCCGAAATGTGCTTAAAGATTTGTACATGTACGTTTGGTTTAGGAGGTTACATATTGATTTATTGTTCAAGTGGTATTGGCATCTAATCTACGAGTATGACAATGTTCATGATTAATGTGCGGTAGTACTTCAATTAAACCTTCACATTTCCACGTACAGCTCTCCCATCAACTTCTGGTTTCCTTATCCCTTAAGCCATACCGATAAACTAATGGGACTTCAGAAAACTAACGCTTTAATGTTATAAGGATGTTTCGGTGAGCGATCATGTACATAATATTGAATTGCTCTAGGAATTGTCTCTGATCAAATCTCAGTACAAATAAGTATCCATACTTATGTGTTCTGAGCTATAGCTCTTAAGGTAATCGATACATAGTCCTCATTGTAAACAATGACGAGCCATTGTTTAATGACTGCAGTGTTTGGCGAACCACTTTAACTACCAAGGACAATAAGAATATATTGTAGTGTCTTATGAAATACATAACTTTAAAATAAAGGAAATACTTAGGAGCCACGTGCGATAGAAGTTGTTGCAGTTTTGTGAAAATTAAGTCTAATTATTATATTATTATTTACATCTTAGATAATACATATTAAGATAATACATTTTATGTATTTATTTCGCCTGTTACACACGAGTTTCTTCTCGTAATGTAAAGGGCCGAGTTCGGTTTGGTAGACATCACACTCATTAATGAATCTCACGCGGTACTATTAAATGCGCTGATTTTCTCGCCAAGTCTTCTTCGATCGTTTTATTATGTTCGTAATCTTGCTTTTCATACAGCTTTGTAAATTCAGATTTAGCCGCTAGGATTAGAATCCAAAAGCCATTATGCTGCCACTATCGCCCGCTGTATATAATTCGGCAATATGTTAATAAGAATTGAAAGGTATCTTTTCAATGTTCATCTGCGTGCGTGTTATTGGAAGCGTGGTTTGTTATAGAAAAGTGTTTATGTATTGTTCTATGTGTAATTTTAGTATATTTTTAACCACTCGAACATCTTTAACAAGGTCGAGGCACTCGTGGTCTATTTATAGCTACCGGAACTGACCTTGCGTGTCATCTATGCGCAGAAGCTCTCTGCAGTTCGTGGCGATATGCCCAGTTGTGGGAGTTGGACTACCATCTTAATACACGATAAAGGAATAGCTGTTCATTTAAATTTAGAATCTATTAGTCTTTTTAAGTGTCTTTGTTTAATGTAATGATATCGACTTTGATTTGTTTCATTATGTTTTTGCGTGTATCTAAACAATGGGCTCGTCCCCAGTTCACGATTAACGCGTGGGACTGACATTAGTATATAATTATATTTCATGTTAGTGTTTGACAACGAATTTAATTACGCTTTATGATGCTTCACTACGTTGTGCGTGGGGGGTGGGGGGAGCTTTGGGACAATACCGCTGTGATAGTTAATAATGTTTATTAATTGAATAACCGCCATTGAAAAAGTTACAAATTTTACATATTATTAAATATTACATGCACTGGAAATCTAAACATAATGTTTCTCGTACTGTATTCTGAAAAAAATTGAATTTGAATTTACTGCATTTTATTCTAATTGTTTCTTCACATGCTATAGGTAAGCAGGTAAGAAAGACATCCTAACTTATGCTGACAAATCAGTAACCTGTTTAACATAAAAAAAATTATTTAGGTGGTAATATTACAAAAGTTGGTATTTAATGATTTTTTTCTCTCAAAAAAACTGAAAAGCCTAATATTACAGTGATATTACAGTATATATACATACATATGACAAGGATACGATAAACGTGTCATCAGTAGATTTATATGTTTATAATGCAATCAATAATTCATTACGACTGTTCGCCGGCCCGCGGACTGCGCTGTTTGTGATGTGAACGACTCATCGTTTTCATTGTAATTAGCACCATACAACGTAAGGGCGCTGTCACAATATCCGATCCGATACCTGCACAAATAAATTAAATTTTAGTGTCTCTTTGTAATATTATAATAACCGCTTTTTAGTTAATGAATATGTATACACGGTATATGTAATAACATCTTTTACAATTTTTGTCTGTCTGTTTTTTCCGGCTAATCTCTGGAACGGCTGAACCGATTTTGACGAGACTTTCACTGGCACATAGCTAACATAATAATGAGTTACGTGGCTGCTTTTATATTAGAATTATATTAAATAATAATAACTGAACAATAACTCTTTTGTTAAACTCAGA
>DWQT01005032.1:0-10656 GCA_018244895.1 Myscelus amystis hages
CCCCCTTCCCCCCCACCACCCGGCACGGACACGTACACAGACATCTTCAAAAATTCAGATAAATCAATAAAATCGAGTTATTTGAAATTGATATTATTTCTCAAACAGCTCTTCCTTCTCCATTTGAAATCATTGTTATTGTACAATAATTATCAAAATTTTAGATCACCACCATGGCCACTGTACTGTACTGATTTTATTACCATCGTACAATAACTATCAAACTTTTAGAAACTTTCTAAACATGCAAGTATATGGAAGTAGGGTTCGAGGATACAGAATGAAACAAGTGTTTGATGCTCGTATGAAAATGTTTACTGATATCACAATCAAGTCTACACGCTACCGGGCCGCCCGCTGCGCCCTCCACACATCGTTGCAAATCTAAACGATACACGAACGAAAACCACTAGGGATATTATTATTCGATATTCGACGAGGCAGAAACACGGCGTGCTATAAAAATTTTGGGAAATCTAATCGCTAGTGTTACGACATTTAACTACGTGTTACGACGACCGTCGAAGCTGACAAAGAAACTTCTAACACGAAGAAAGAACACTACCGCTAGCAGTACGACGCTATTAATGTGACAATTCATTATATGAGTTCCAAGAAACGTTTAAAAATCTTCAAATTACTCTTATTTCATACAAACGTGATCGTTTGAAAACAGTAGCAATGTTAAGTTTCCTTTTATATCATCTATTAAAGTTGTTTCTGTGTAATACATTACGGTGCGGTATCAAAGTAAAATTTTAAATAGAAACTGACATTTAATTAAGCGTTGCTTTTACTAAGTTACTAAATACGTTTGTATGGAACATTAGTATTACAAGCGTTATTACACAACAGAAATATTATTGGCAAATTGTTATCGATATAACTTGAACGACTGCAAACATTAAGAAATTGGCAAAATTTAAGAAAAGTTAAAAAAGAATTATTGTCTCAAAAATTACATCACTCGCGACTCGAACCTGAGACTTGCAATAAATACCGTAACTATTCAATTACTATATTATTTACATTAACGATACAGTATTACACTTAGGCACATCAATTGTTATAAAATTACGATTTAATTCGAAAACGTGAACCAGTCACCGACATTCAACTATGACGCTACACGATCGCTAATACATTTTAGTGATTCGTTATTTTAATCAAACATGAGGTTAATCGTGATACAACATTAAAACAATTATTATCAAGTAATTTTCAAATATTCAAAAGTTGAACAATTATCGAATTCGACCAATTTATCTAAAACGACATTTAGACATTAAATTTGAGAATGTATTTAGAAACAATTATCATGAACCTCTCCATTACAGAACACTAAGTACACGAGTAAGGAGTTCTAAGCGTCGCAGATTTCGGGGAACGTATGATAAATTTGTACTTTAATATTTTCCCCTCGTCTGAACGACTGTGCTTCGTAGCGTACAGTAACTTTATATTTGTGTGTTAAGATATATTTAAATTACCGTCTAACTTGGTCGTAATCCTACGTTTACTGAAACTAGTCTAGCATAAATAGGTGTTACATAAATGTACGATAAGTTGCGGTGTCGCTAGACACCGCAATAGACACAGATACACAAAGATCTCACTGGACGCTAATAGGATATACTTAACACGTAATATAGAAGACAGCAAATATCGAATAATCTGGACATCGAAATCACATTTATAGAAATAATCTCAACTCTATCTAAGACAATCAAACGGCGACATCTAAAATATTTTAGCAACGCGGACACCTGCGGAGCTTGCTATGGTACATTGTACAAGCGGCATAAACACGCAGTTTGTTTATTTGACTATACAAACAGTTCATATTGAGGGGCTCGGAGCAGATACTGGATATCTAAGGATAAAAAATTAATTTCACTGTTGAACTCCGGTTTCATAAGGTTTTATGTTACGCTTTTGAATTCGGGAGTTATGATAATTTAAATTGTAACGCACTCGTTCGCTAGCTCCGCAACTGCGCCGCGAGACACCACAGATAAAATAGACATATAGACATCTAGCTCTATGCAAATAACACTACACCCATAGCTTGTATAAATCTTTGATAAGTAATCTAGGTTAAAAGCCGACGCTACCGCTAAAATACCCCTGATATTCTTGCAGGTACAAGTTGTTTGGATGATAGCATTCTTTAATTTCATGGCTCTGGATACTTTTATGGTTTTTATGTAGTTTGTAGTAATTTTATTAATTTTTTTTACATATCTGACCATAGACTATGCATATGTCTGTACCAGGAATTCAGCACGCATCGAATTTCTTTGATAATTCAATGATACCTTGAGATTTCTGGGGTGAATAGTTTGAAAATAGGATATTTTATAGGTTTTTGCTATTTTTCATATACATAGTATTCCATTGATGATGATTCACGGTGACGTTTTTCTAAGATTCTATGGTGTTTCGATACTATACAGTTTGATAAATACACGCCAATAACAAAAGACGTCTAACATCCAAAACGCCTCACATCTTAAGTCGACTGCAGCCCTAATCCTTCTATAAGCTCTAGATAAATATAAAATACCTTAGACGTATATAGTTTAATTTTAAAAGTCGGTTTTGTGTCGAAATATGAATCGTAGATAAAATGAAATATACGATTAGTAAATAGAACAGTCCAGCTGTCCGTCGCACGCGGCGCGGAACTTGGACGGCAAAATATTTTGGTGAGAACAGATTTGCAATAAAGATAAGATAGTTCGAGTGGCGCTTGCACGCGACGCGATCCTGCGGCGACATGGCGGCGATACGGCGGCGAGAAAGACGCCTCGATGTGCAAGTCTGTACAATTGGTATGACTGTGAAGTATTTTGAATATAGAATTTATAACAGTATAAAAATTGAAAAACCGCTCAACGGACAGAAAGCCACAGAAAACAATTAGTTACAATTGCATCTATTCTCAATGTAGTTGAAATTTCCGAACGCGTAGTGAACTGAGCTCTGTTCAAAGCCAACGACGAGGAGACACGCTGGACTGCACGCGTATCTAAAAAGTTACGAACTACAGACAAAATCACATTTATATTAATAGACAGTGTAAAAATAATGTTTATAAACATTGGCCTATAAGTAATTAGAAATATTAGAATTCATTGTACTTTATCTAGTTGAAAGCTTAATTTATTATCACACATACCTAATAGGTAGATACCGAGCCACCAATACGATACAAAAGTTAATACCATAGAGCCTAACATTAGCAGCGTATTAACTATCAAATGCTAGGGTAACAAACGTGAGACATCAGACTTGTAATCAAAGATCTTATTATATTGTGGCGCGACTTGATCCCGCGAGACGACCGATTGCCTGCTAAATCCGGAAGGCGCTACTCGAGGTCAACATTTTCAAATCTCAACTCTACAGCGTCGATTGTTCGAGGTCGCAAATTAAGTTCTTACATTCAAGATACAAAATTTCTAATCGAAATATCATGTGCATATTAAAATGTATTCATTAAATCTCCCCGAGCCGCTTACGCAAGTAATGTTTTATTTATACCATAAATATTTGTTAAGTTATATAAGTGCATACACTAGGTACAATCTATGAAAAGCTGCGATCTAAGCAAGTACAAAAATTTAGTAACATTCAGTCGACATTGACAATCGCGATAGACGATGTGAATAAATCACGAAGAACAAATATGCACAGTAAGAAAACGATACACTTTATTAATAATCTATAAGATAATTGAGAGTCCAAAGAACTCATAAGATTTTCTGGCTCTTCATTGTATCTACGTTCTAAAATTGGACCAGCGTAAACAATTATTTACATATAACATTACAGGCAAATAAAATAGACTCAGATAAGTGATTTGCTTTAGTTTCTATTAGCCGTTACTTTCAAAACGATTTATTAAAAAGAATTAAATAGGCTTTGTAAAATTATTGTAAATTTAAAAATGAACGTACATGTTAATAGAGAAGATGAATATATGTTTCGAACGCGTAAATATATTATATTGTTACAATATTTCAATACTATTCTAGTATAAAAAGAACAGCAATAGTTGTTACGAGCGAGATGAAAATATAAATATCACATCAAAACTAATTAGCATTGAACATTATATTATTCACGACGGTTTTAAATATTTACATGTAAAATACATTATACGTCAATATTATGTTGTAAACTAACATCTATTCCCTTAACGGAGAGTATAGAGTATAAATTGGAAACAGACTGAAAAATCTCACTTTAAATATACTTACTTGTGATATTACGTTATCTGTGCTTATAAAAACAGCGCTAAATGTCACTGGTAGGTATGTACAGACTACGGGTTTATTTAAACTATTGACTCTAAATTTAATGTCACAGACTGGACCGGAGACCACGGAACCGTAGACCATAGACCAAAGACCAAAGGTCGCCAATACTCGTTTACGGTTTGGCAGAACGATTAAAGGGGTGCAATGTGGCAGTGTTATTTAAATTTAATATTTAGTATTTCCTAAGGCGTTATTAATTATTTAGTCACTGCCTTACCGTTACCAACCCGTCTGAATTTAATTTGTATTTCTAAGATAACCGTTTTCTTAGAATGTTCCTTCTGTTTTCGGCGTGGTCCGGGCAGTCGCGTGCATCGCTAGTAAGGGGCCAACAAAGGGGTCTACGGAGGCAAATAATATTAATGATTATTGTCTGACACTGGGTTATTGTCGAGACAGCAGCTTGGCGCGATCGCCTCGCTACCGGCTAGGGCGCCGACCGAGCCGATAGCTATTATACACTCTATTACGATGCAACAAGATTCATATCAACTCGATCGGAAGCGTGGTCGCTCGCTGTTCACTACAAAAAACGCTGTGGTCCGATGCATTTAAAACTTTTACTTTACAGTTTAGAAATTTTAAATTTATACACTATAATTTCTCTAGTAAAATGTATATAGTTTAAGACATTTGGTGTAACGTGCATGATCGTTAAATATTCGGTGTCGTGTCGCTAGTGCGTGCTGGACCACAGCCGCTGGCGGTGACCGACTAGCGATCGCAGACAGGCCCGCGGTGCACAGGAAAAACAAAACAAACAAAAAACGGAAAGGAACACTGGGGACAAAAATAAAAGTAAAATAAAAAGGGGTACTCGGATGTTTATTTACAAAATTCTCTCGTAATAACTATGCGATTATTATCGAAGAAAAGAGCAACTAACCGCCTCCCGCCGATTTAAATTACGTTAACGGCCCTCGCCGGCGCGGGGCCCCTAGGCGCTACATTACAACGTAAAAATACCCGGCGTCACGTGCACGCGGCGCGCCGGCCGGGACTGTACACATTAAATCATTAAAATTGTAAATTAACAACTACGATAATAGTTTCACCGGCACAATAATTAATCAATGATTAAATTTAATATAATATAATAATAATAATAATAATTAGTTTCACAGTAATCACAGTGGAACGTGAACAGGTCTGCGGCTGAGACGGCCGCTATGTTGCAACAACAGTACATGGCGTTAGTCAATGGAAGGTCGAATAATAATAAAAACAACAACACTCCCATTGTGAGAGCACGAGCCTATCATTTGTACGTCGCATCGGTCGTTAGCGTGTAGGCCGGAGTGCCGTACCCACGCGGGGACATATATCATATCTGTGGACTGTTGTGCGCAATGTAATTCCATTTTACACACGAAACGAAACAGAAAAATTTATTGCAACGACCCAAAAAAAGTAATAATTTACAACAGTATCGGATCTGACGTCCCTCGGTTATTTGTATATACCCCGTGCGTACGATAAAACTTAAATCGTAAACATAGATACGTAGAGTGATCAAAGTTAATTACCGACTAAAATGTTAAAAGCGGAAAGTATCGACAAAATGTAAAAGATACGACGAGAAATACAGAACCGTTACGTTAACATTCCATCGCGTTAAAAAAAACTTAAAAAATAAACCCCACAAAAACTCATCAAAACTAATCAAAGTAATTAAAATGTGTACGTTCTCTGTAACAGTTCACGAACGGATCGTAACGCGGTCAAAGGAACGGTCATTAAAAGAAAAATTAGTTCTCACACCCCACATGTCATGTAAGATTATGTTCTAAAAATAATAGTAAATGACAAATTTACTTTAAAATATTATTTTGTTGTAATTTATTAATTAAAAAAATCCTACCAACTAAAGTGCAGTGCAGTTAATATAGGCTATATTAACTAAAATTAATATTGCACCTCGCAGCCGTGCCGTGTAGGTACGTACATGCGGTAAACATTTGTACGAGCACAGCCGAGGCAAGTTTTTAAAACACCCTATATATCGGCGGAGCAACTTTATTCTGCTACGATCCAGTTTTATCCGGTTCATGAACTGTTACAGTGCAACAAACAGTCGTCTGCGGAGGTGACGCGGCGCGGTGTGTGCGTGTGTGTGCGCGTCGTGTGTACACACGCGGGATGAGGGTGACAGGTGACAGAGCGGAGATCATTCACGTCCTTCCCGCACACGCACACACGCACACACACGCACACCGCTAGCTAAGTCTTAACCAAGCGTAATCACTAAGTCTACAAAATAAAAACATTACAATACGACGTCTAAATAAACCATAAACTCTACAACTACAATATACAGACAGACGCAACGTTCACCATAAACTATAAAATCGTATGTTAATTATTAATCCTCTTGTGAATACTTAGGAGCAGTTTTTAAAAAAAGAAGCACACATCAAATTATCAATATTATTTATCTAAAATTAATTTAGGATGTATAAGAAAACTCTAATTACCCAATAATCTATATTATTAATTATGATAATTATAATTATAATATACATTTAGCGTTTTGCAAATCACCTAGCTGTATTTTATGCGAGTAAAAATATAGGTAGAATGAAAGGAAAAAAAAAAACATAATTGAAAACGGATTACGTACGCGCCGGTACACGGGGGCACAGATAAAAAATAAAATACTTCGATCGTATTCGGAATTGCACAGAATATACAAAATAATAATCGCCGACAACTGCACCGCCCTTCGCCCTGTGTCATATTAAAAACCGTCATGAGATCTCGCTTGTGGGGAGGCAAAAGTAAAAAAAAAAAAAACATAATTAAAAGTAATGTACAAGACATATATTTATAAAATATACCTCGGGTCAAGTAGCTTCGTATATTCCGTGCAATATAATATGATTAAGATCGGCACGAGGCGCGAATAAGTTGACAAGTCCGTTCGTCTACATTTTGTTATAATACTAAACTCTACTTCATATATTTTATATAATACCTTTAAGAATGAAATGTAATTAATTTAATAAAAGCAAGTGTGTGAAATGGGACATGAAAAGGAATGAAAAGAAAATAGCACAATCAAAATGAGTACGAAATATATGGGAACATGATTGAGAGGGAGATCGAAAAAATCAGTCCCTCTACCTCTTTCTCTCTCTCTCTCTCTCTCTCTTTCCTCCCGACCCTCTACCCCCGCCCCGGAGCATATAAAGTGGAAAATTACAAGGTCAACATCGGAATAACACAACTCAACACGGTATCACGTGCGGCGGGCGGTGCGATAACTCAACACTTTCGGTAGGAAAAAATATCTTTACACGTAAGGTGCTCTTAACAAATGAAAACAATCCACCTCGCGATTGATGATAGGAAATTATAAACTCTATCGCATTAAGTTTAGTAACTTTTAAGTCATAATTGAAAACAGTCACAACGTTCAATCCGTTTACAGGCGAACCGCACACTAAACGACTACTTAGCGGAAGAGAATCAAAATCTGTACGCCTCGGATTCTAATTGACTACAAACTGAACACTTAACTACATAATACTTATTATATACAAGATCGTCACGTTAGCATGTTAAGGAGGAAAATAAAATAAAAACAATCACGCAGCGAAACGTTAAAGACGACCGCGGCGATGACGATAATAATAATAAAATGGTAATGGTAGTATTAATTATACGTAAAAAAACGTGGGCCCGTCGCTAGGGAAACGGTTCGATATAATATAGAAATTAATTAGATTAGAAAAAACCCAGTCGCAAGTCGACGCGAATTACGAAAATACAATCCATAACCGCGCACGACAGATGTCGCTAAACAACTAACACAGATTATACAATGCATAGTTTAAAACAATAGTCGCATACGCAATTATTCAACTAACATCGACTGTACAAAAGGAAAGAGTCCGTTTCTATAACACATTCCATAGTATATTCCATAGTATATTCCATAGTAAAACGCTCAAAGTATACGACATACGTACGTACACAGGACATTACAGGCCGAATACAATGTAAAGGTTGCACGATAAATATCAAATGCGTGCGCTAGGTGAACGGTAGAAGGAACAGTAAAAAAATATTAAATTAAAAAAGAAACCTGTTAAAACCACGTCCTAATTAAAATAACACTATACCAATAAACACAGCATCGTTTGTATCGTCACGAATTAACACGACGGGCGTCACGCCGCGCCGCGTCGCGTCACGTCGCGCGACGTGCCACCGCGCCGATGAATCTCACAGTAATAAAATCAACATCTAAAGCGAAAAATTAATTATACCCTCCATCTCTATCATTCTCTACATACATTAACACGTGTTAAAAATCAAACCGTAATTGACAAAATCACCGTCACGTAAACAACTAAAGAGACACCGAACACGTTATAACTACTCGCGCGCCCCGCGGCCGCCGGACACGCGACATTCCACTACGACTACACACGTTCGGCCGCTTCTAGATTATTCTATATGTGTGAAAATTGGAAAACGTTGTTGCTACGGATACATTTTTTGTTAAATTATCATCTGTCTGTCTGTTATAAAAGGTACATTTCAGGAATCGATCGATGATACAACACAGCAGCCGCGATCGATATCACGGCGAAAACGTTACGTTACATTACAATACATTACATTACATTACATTACATTACACACCGCATTACAATCGATTTGGTACAAACACCTAACGTCTACGATAAAAATATTAGTAAATGCAACATCTACTACAGCGCCCCCGCTGTCGAACAAACAAACGGACACGAAACGAATACATACGTACGCTATTAAAATTCACAATCGACGTACAAACGAACGTACGCGATTACCGCAAACGTAGCGTTCGGACACACGGACAGATGGATTATACACATTCATATATTATTATAACACAGTCGACCTATCGTCGCACTACACTCGGTAAGGTCGACGTTAACTGATACATTAAAAGAAAACTCTAGAAAATTCCAGAAACGTTCCGATATCTGTACGGAGTGAGGAGTCCAGGTGGAACCGGGGCGCCGGCCCGCGCTCCGCCCTCGCGGCCCACGGGCCGCGGACCGCATCCAACCATAGGGCGCGCGGCGCCGTCGGCCGGGCGCGGCGGCGAGCGCCCGACGCCGGTTCGAACCCGCGACCGCCCCACACTCGCCAACCAACACCAACACCAAAAACCTCCACTCCACTAATCGCTAAACACGAATCCAGTGACGGGTCGTGTCGCGTCGTGTCGCGACATCTGTGCACACGTGTCAAACGACACCCCCTACCGCCGTTAAAACGTGTCCACATTTCGCTCAACAGAAACGTTTTCGATTACCGTCTCACGTATTCGACATATTCATTATTTGCACTCGAATTGCATACTCGTATCTGCATTTAGATGTATCTATGTAGCTTTTCTCTTCGTATCGAATCGATTGTAATTTTCACATGGAATCCCATGGTGAGCTTCGGTACCAGTTTTTTCAGTAGGAACGATCTTCTTCGACGTCCGGCCGTCAGTCGGTGTACCAGAGGTGCTGCTGCGGGTGTTGGGGCACGAGGTAGGTGGGGGAATACGGCTGCAGGTAGCCCGGCAGACGGGAGCCGCTCGCGTGGTGCGCGGGGGGCGGAGCGCCCACGCCGCCGACGCCGCCCACGCCGCCGCTGGAAACGAACACGGGTCACGGTCAACGGATTACGAACGTACATCATGCAGATACATTGAAATTATGTAAAAAAAAAACTAGCTTCTGAACCAATGACATTGTACAGTGGAAGCTCTTTATTTGCGTTTTCACTATTCGCGGATTTAAAAATTGCTACTCAAGTCCTAAACCTGAAGATAATAAATGTAACTTATCAAAACGTACGGTCAAAAGTTTAAATTAAACCCAACCTAATTTTTTTACGTCTATGCTATTCTTATTTCGTCGCCTATGAACGTATCCATGACCTATAACCCCCGTATAAAATTACCATTCCGTATTCACGGTTTCTGTATTCGCGGCATACTTACGGAACGTATCGCCGGCAAATAAAGAGTTTCTAGTGCAGTGGTCAACTCACGTGTGGTAGTGGTAGGTGGGCACGTAGAGCGGCGGCAGGTAGCCCGGCGACACGCCGCCGCCCGGCGACAGCACGCCGCCGCCGCCGCTCCTGCCGGGCGCCGAGCGGACACTTCCGTTACAATTGCAATGATAATATCTTAATAATAATAATATAATATTTTAGGACAATTACACACACACGGCTGTCCGATTCCAAATTAGGCAATTTATTGCCTGTGCTATGGTAACTGGACAGCTGATATACTTACATATATACATATTATATAATACTTATATAGATATTTTTA
>DWQT01005033.1:0-10655 GCA_018244895.1 Myscelus amystis hages
AGAAGCCTGTATCTGTACGTAACTAAATTTTAACTTATTTCTTAATGAGTCAGTGTTCCATTAAGCATGCGATATATACTAATGATTTATCTGTTTTAAATAATCGAGAAATAATTGTAAAACAATTTAAGATCGCACGAATAATCGCTTGCGCGGGGCTAAGCCGGACGTTAAAAGCTCTAACCGTTGCTGTAGTATTGAGTATTTAATTTGAACAATTGCTGTTAATTTTACGAATTTCAACATTTTTGACTATGCAACGAATGAAACAGTTCAATAGCTGGAAGTGACATCATTTTGATATTATGCAGGCGTTGCGTTCGCTAACATGACAATGGGCTCGGTAAGCGGGTTAGCGGGTTATCCAATGAAACCCCGCGTGCTGTTGTCTCTATGTACTAATCCCGGTACTTAACTAAGCTGATAATAAATGCATTTACTAAAATGCACACCGCTTAAAATCATGAACACATTTAACGTTATAACACATAGAACTATGTCACCATTATAATTATTCTACTTGTAGTGTATTTGATTGTAAAAATACTTATGTAAATTTGAATTTCGAAAATATCATGTGGTTGATCAGCCGTTTGGTTACAGTAGCAGGGACTGTGCCTAATTTAGGATCGGATGTGATCTGAAGTTAGCACGAGACAATATTTTGTTTTTTTTTTTTTATATAATTCAGACCAGCAAAGAGACAGGCAGACTAACTGATTAACTGATATTATACAGGTACTGCATTTCCTATTGATATAAATAGCGTAATAATATTAATTTATCCAATAAAGCCTTGAGCTGTTCCAACAATTTGCAACTTAACGGACAACTCAAACTCTTTTCGCTTCCGCTTTGTGTTTTAACGCAGTAAATAGACTTTGAACGTAGCGGGAGAAACAGAGCCTATTTTGTAAACGTAAATAATAAGTATTTTTCGTATTAATCTTTTCCACGTTTCTTAAGATATTTTGAGAGTATTGCAGGGTAAGTAGTAGTAATAGGTATAATATAATAAAAAGGTTTATTTGAAAGATTTCAACATGCTAACAGTAATAATAAAATAGATGATATCAAATCCCTCCAAATCCCTAACTAAGCTTTTAACTCACTGAATAATGATAGTGATACAAGTAGCATATGATTACTGTCATGTAGGATTCAGAGCCCTCAGAACCGTATAGCAACGAACAAGTCAGAACATGTTTACAGCGTGAGTACTATCCGCTTCACGTGGGGTACTAAACTGGCTCCAAAACTTGCTACTGTTGGGAGAAGTTACATGCAATATTCTAAACCGGGCTCTCAGTAAGTACAATATTCTAATTGTTCTTATCTAAACTCAACGGTAGAGAAGCTTTACGTTGCAATGTTATTAAAGTACTTACTGGTATGTTAATGAGGTCGAGACTCGTTTGAAAATCGAATTATCTTTATGTCTTGTTCACACTTAACGCATTCGAAATATTATAGAAGACGACAAAACATTATTATTTCTTACTTAAGAACGGTTTATAAATAAGGACATATAGCCATATATAACCCAAGCCATACGCTTCTTAAGCTGCCCGAGTCAGACTAAGAAAACGGAAACTAATTTCCTTCCGGACCATTTTAGTGTACACACGGACTTATAATGCACCCAGCAGATGTCTTTGCTGTGAGACCTGTAGGCATAAACATACAAGTAAATGAAAATCTGAAGGGAGAAATCTTGGTGATTGTTGTGACTGTGCCGAAATAATCTATTAATAAATAATAATAAACTGCCTTCTATCATTATCGTTAGGTAATCACGCTATGTCCCGAAATCGTGAACTTTGCAAAGGATTAAACTAAAGAGTTTTGAGCAAAATAAATCTTATTAATTTAATATGCAACTATGAATACCACAATTCCCTATCATTCTATTAATCTATTCGTATTTTATTGTTCTAATATGATATCCTATTCTATTTGTCTAGTCGATACCACCTGCAAAGTACAGAGTATGCAAAATGTATATTATAATTTTATTCATATTGTAGTAATATGAATATTTAGAGCAGCATACAGCTAATAGCGAAGCTTGTGCACAGCTAAGTAAATGGCCCTTGTTCTTCGTATAGGCCAGGGGTTGGTTGCAAAACTTTCCAACACAAAAGTACACAATAAAATGCACATAACTATTGTTAAGCGAATTAAAACCAATTGACGGTCGCAAGCGTAAACTTTGGCATATAAATTTTAAGAGCGTTTTCTTACTGCGTTTGTGTACAGCTTAGAAACGTATCGCAGACTAGAATATTCTCCAGGCGTAAGATGATTGCGGGTCTACAACCCTTGCTCAATGTGTTTTAAATGGTTTGTAGCCACTGAGCTAATCTTTTTGTAACGGTATTATAAATACTTTGCCAGCTCCTAGCCTATATCTAACAGTAAGGAACGTGTGGCCCACTATCATTACGTCTCATCGGCTTATCTCATTCGCGAGCAGATACAGCGGCTTCACTTCTCTTTAATAACTTGTAAACACACGCCGCTATAATCTGTACGTGCACGAACCATTATTATAATGTATTTGCAGTCTCTTGGCCTATAGGCTTGATTATAAAATAGAACAGGCACATTATCATCCTTTCCGCGCTCCCAACTTAGCCTCCCGACACCCCGAAACCCTCCTGTTACTGTACAAAGGTGATACCGTAGCTATATTTTGATGTCGATCTAGAGGAACACGGTATAGGAAATTAGTCTTCACCAACCGATTTTGAAAATTAGTAGCAGTCGCTCCGAGGTCGTTGAACCAGTGTCCTGCGAAGGCTTACCCTGTACCGGGCCACTTTAACTACTTGAAGTTTGTAAAGTTTTCACTTTAAAATATAACATCGTAATAAGAGTAAGCCACTTCAGTTGCTTCAATGTAAAAAGTATGCAAATACGTTGTAAGGGATATAAAATTTTATGACGTCACTAGGACTTGCACGCGGCGCTGCTTGGAAACTGCGGAGAATTTACAATTATGAAAGAATTTTTATTAAAACAAGGGAACAAAATACCAAGACAAGAGTAGTCTGGTTTTAAATGCGAGTTATAGAGTTGTCTACAGTTATATACAGGTATCTTTGCTTGTCGTAAGAAGCTAATAAACGTACGCTTCCGGGGTTCCGGGCGCGCGACTTTGAACATTAAACTGGCGGAAATTGCAACATACTCGTACATATATTAAAAATCGAAAACGGTTTAAAATTATCACGTTATCAAGAAAGTATTGTTGAAATGCATGTATGATATCAAATTAATTTGAGTTTAAAATAATAAAGCTTTCTCATCAAATAAAATATGTTGAAAATCGTTTCAAATCTCTTTATTTCACACGGGTTGAATCGACCGTTTTAAAGCGGCGAGTGGTTATCTCGTAAGGTTAACGGTGGTTAATGAAACCCAACCGATTAACTTAACCGCTGAATCATAAAAACGCTCGTAATTTTTTCTCGCAAGTATTCAACCAACTGAAACCGAGCCCCTGATCTTTACAGGTCGTTTGTCGTCCGTCAACATAACTCGAACTGGAATGTTTAAAATAGCTGCGTAAGATAGAAATGAGACTTGCTTCTTTTCATTCAATATTTGAATACTTTCGAACAAGTTATATACCATTCGATCTCAAACTAATCAGAGCCACTACTACGGCTAGTAGCTGATAACGATATACAATAATCCATACACAGAACCAATTCCCATGCTCATAAAACAAACATTTGTCCTTCATGGGAATCTAACTCGACCCCTCTCGCGCATCATTCATATTTATAACTACTAAATCAATAGCGCTGGTGAACTACCTGACAAGCAAACAAAAACAACTAAATGTTTAGCTGTTTCGAGTTTTTTAAATACAAAATAAATGCGCAGACAGACAAACGTATTTTGTATATTTGCAGGGGACTACTACAGTCACTGGCAAACATAGTTGCTAATTGCGCCGGCGGCCTTGTACAAGTTGGTTCTTTTTTCAACATTTCATCTTTTAATTAAACATTAAAAATATTTTTTTATCTTTTAATCTTAAAGTGTCATGGTAGCGAATGTTTTTATGTACGAGTATACTCGTATGTAGATCTACAGATAAAAACTGAAACCTGTTTTTGACATTGAAATAACAAACGTGGCAAAGAAATTGTGCAATTACGAGTAATATCATTCGAAAATGGTTAGCGAATTAAATGCATACATTGCTATAAAAATTTAATAATATTAAATACATTTATAATGTTAGTAGAATTGTTAAGATACTCATAAATTATAATAGGAAATAACAGAGTATTTAAATATTTATATTATTATAATTTCCGGTATTCAGCGGTTTGTAATTATGTACTCGTATGTAGGTATATGGGCTGAGAGACGGCCGCGTGTAAAGTTATGTCAAGATATTTTCACTATTGTACTTTACTTTACATTAGTGTAGTTTCAATTATTTACATGTAAGTTTAAAATAGCAGAAGTACATAAAATGTATACGTATGATACAGTTCTTTATGCAACAAAAACAATGTTCTGGTATTAAACTATCAATATGAAATGAGACTACTGTTTTTAATCAGTTTGTTACACAACCTTACAATGACAAACATATTGGTAGAAAAAATTAATATTCCTTCACGGGTCCATCCGGGTGTCCCTTGACACCTCTCTTATGCTTTTTCTGCCTTATTACAGCGGTGTTAAGCGCTGCTGGTTTCTGTTTTAAAGGGTGTGGTAAGGGAGACATACTTTTACGAGGTATTCCATCTTAGTCCTCAGGGGTAGCAGCGCATCACTGTGATCGACCTGAGATAGGAATCTAATCTTATCTGGGGTTGATTACAAATGTCCATGGGCGGTAGTAGTCACTTACCATCAGGTGGACTGCATGCTCGTCTGCTACTTCCATATTATAAAAAATAAAATCAGTAAATTGGCGCTGGAGGACGCGTGGTAGTGGTGACGCGTGCTCTAGACTGATTGATCTACGTTTGCTAACCAACTTGCATGAAATTAATTGTTAATTTCTTAAAAAAACATCAATTTCTTTGAATGCTTGTGGGTCATTCACGGCTAATAAAATATCTGCATCTTTGTAAACTGATGCAGATATTTTTTTTCAGGTAGTCACGCTGATTGGCTGAAAAGAGATTATTTTTACTGCAAAAACCGTGTCATTTCTTCTGTCTTGAAAACGAAAATATTTACTTTATGGAATTTCATATTATAGAACGAAGTTAGGAAGCGGTTGGTTATAATTATTTTCGTTGCAGTTCGTATATAAGTGTCCGCAACGTAACTCAAACATCGATACAGCATGAAATGGGCGCACAAACCAGCAAATACAATTTGGATGCGTTAACTGCGTGTCGGGCGCGTCGTGTCAACTATTCGAGCGCCGTCGGACGATTGGCTTCTGGGCTTTATTGGGACTGAAAATTGCACGACGTCGCTGTAAATGGCTGCAATGGACGTCACTCCCTCTAATTCCATTACGCGTGACCCCAGTGGTGATCCCGACTGATGATTCCGGGATTGCGGGATCGGATCCCACCCAGGACTATTGTTTCTTTTATAAGAATTAGTATATGTTATTTGTATGGATGTCTAATCAACGTAAGTTTGTTTTGATTATTGGGTAACAATTCCTGTAACTTTGTTTAGAGTTATTTATATAACGAATTGGTTTATTATTCATAATCATCCCTTTTATTGACATTTGTCAATTGCGGTTTCTTCTATTATGTTGTGAATCTCGTATAAATTATTCGGCTGGAATCATCGCCGCCCACAATCCAGTCGAGTTTCTGAAACCAAACGGACATAGCTATAAATATCGGTCATATTCTCGAGATCGGGCAAAGGTCCGATAAACGATAACTGACAGAAGGACTGAATTGGACAGCTGGATTTAACATCTATATATCAACAGTCATAATAGTTACTGCGACAAATCGAAATTCGGCTATCTGCTCTTTGTCATTAATAACATTTTATTAATAGTCAACCGTTGAGCCCTGATTTCGTCTGCTTCCAACTTAGTTTATCAAATGCCTATGCGACCGGACAGGCGACAAACATACGTACTATATGATAGTTTTCGTTACTGTTAATGCTTCGATTTAACGCTTCGATGTATGGTAAGCGAAAGGTAAATAAATGTTGAAAACACCGCGCGGTACAAACTTTGACCTACCTGATAATTGTCTTTCCCAATCTCTGGAAACACATAAGCCCGTTACAAGGACCCTCTCTCGGCTGCCCCGCGACCAACTTGCCATAACAAGGATTAATTCAACCACAACCTGCGACCCCAACAACCCCTACCCTTGTTAAGTACGATTGTACTATTACCATATTAGTTCCCACTTATATTAGAGATATATCAAAGATAAGTCTGGTAATTTTATGGCCTAACATACGAAATTTGTAATTAAAGTTAAGGCGACATATAGATTTAAAAAAATGACAGGCTTGTGGTTGAATTTCGGCCTGATGTGAAACACCTGGCAAGAAACGACTTTAAAAAGTTATTTATTTTTATATTATTGTTGTTAATTACAACATTTTCAACTGTAAAGAGCCTTAATTTCGTTCGCGCGTTTCGATGAATGTCTGAAATTGTTAGCCACAATAAATCTTTGTTTTGTATTTTGAACCACACGCTATCCGTGTTTTCACGCATTTTTGAGTAATCACTATCAAAAACAATGATAGATAAAAATTCGAAAGCCTGGTAATCTTGAAGAACATATTTTAAATATAGATTCTATCGCCGGTACCACTTCAATGCTCGGTTTATTTAAGGAATCATTAAAAAAATTTACCCACAAACCCGACCTTCTGACAAACGAATAAGAATAAAAAAGGGTTTTACATGAAACCGCCGCGGTATTTACCGACACCGAACCGAGCAAACACTTGCGCGCCGCAAGCCTCCAACGAACCGGAAGCATTGCAAATTAAATTTTCGACCTTTTTTAATTTAAGAATTGTGGATAAAAAGCCTGTCTATATTGGTTTTGGGGATTGAATTTGAAGAATGCTGTTTAGTGACGGGGAGACAAGTTCTCCTGCATTGTTGCCGCGGTTCTTTACATGTCGGAAACTAAGTAATATTCGCCTAGAACTAAATACAGATGGATAAACAGTCATGTTTGAAAGGATCAAAACTTAGTCCAGCAACTTAAGCGCAAAAATGGTCTACCTCGGAGTGCCAGATAATAAGCTGTTAACTGCTATAAGCTTTTATTTGGGCGTAGTAAAAGTTATGTACTTCAAAAGTCTCGTAAAATCTCGAGATCAGACGCAAAAATCGTTTCTTTTTTACCAATATCTCGATTCCTATTGTTTGAATGTCCTTTACGCTTAATACAAAAAATTCAGTGAATAAAATTACCTACAACTCATGTTCCATACATTTTTTATATACTAAACCGTTTTCAAGATAGAGGGCGGAAAATACGTACTGTATGTAAAAAATAGTCATAATATGTTTCACCCACGAGAATCCACATTACCCTTTCGATATACACCATCAGTAATGGAAACAAAATAAGAATGCCTTGAATATTCTGTGTAACATTCCCAAGGCACACAAAAATTTCCATAAAATTTATTAGAGCAAATAATTACCTTGAAATGTAAATAAAATTGTTTGTATTATTTGCAATGTTTATTGTTGTCTTGACCCTTCGTCGAACTTTGAGTCTCCATATAATAATTGTACACAGGGGTTCGCAGTTCCAGGAATTTTACAAATCGTAACAAACTTTTGATAACGTTGTATGTTATCATAGGGTTTTTGAAGAGTTCATCGAACTCATTAATCAAATAACAAACGACTTCATCGGACTGATCGATGTACCTCGCTAGTGGCAATATTCCGATTCCCGTGCTTCAGGCAGCATGTTAAGTGACTTGTTATCATTCATTCCTATCGAAATGTATTTCTATAATAAATATATATCGGATTTCTAAAAACATTCCACAGAAGAATCGGTCATTGACCTGTATTTTTGCAAAACAGTACAGAAGCAGCGTAGTTTACTGTGCGTTTCTTTACTATCCACATAAAATGTGCCCAGATATTCTATGTAGAAAGGGTGCCTGCCATAATTACTGTTGTGTAATCTAAATGCGAAAATGTGTATGAAAACATGTAATACACATCTTCGGAAGCATTTATTCCTCTTACAATTCATAATGAACTCGCTCCAAATTTCCCTTCCTTTAATAATTAATTCATTAGCCATAGAACCTCTTACGCGGTTCTCGTGTTTCTCGGACAGGGAAGTGCTTAAATTAACAGCCTTGTGGGAGAATCTTTACTGACATGTCTGACTACGAGCGAGTCTGACTATATCTGACGATTCACTGACATCTCATCACCAGGAACTAAAGAGAAAAAACAATTTAAGAACTTAAGGATTGTTTTGACCAGATAGCTGATAAGTTGACTGGCCTTTTTACCTGACTGACCTGTTTACACACCATGACTCTTATATCATGGGTTTGATTTTATCCTAGGACAATATTTTGTGTGATGGACACATTTTTCTGTTTAGTTTGTTTCGGTATAATAAAATATGTACATGAGTATCACACGTATTGTAAGTACGTTCATCAACTGTCCGGTTACCATTTCTCACTCGTTGCTTAACTGTCAAAATTTTATTGTGATTTCAGTTTACTACGTTTCCCAGTCAATCATTGTACTCGCTCTACTCCGCTAGTGAAACAATCGTCTTATGTACAAGAGTTTATTAATTTATGCAGTTCTTGTGTAAACGGTGCTTGAATTAATTTGAAATATAGCGTGGAACGAAAAGAAGGTTCCGAAAAGGTAAATTGTCAAGTAACCCTGCACCTTTTTATGATTGGAAAATATGCTTGCTGACATCTTTACTTAACATGGAGGTTAATACTTCATTACTCCTATTTAAACTATCCTAAATTCAACTTAACACATCGTCCTAACCCGAGCATCGAACCTTCTAAATCGAATGTGCTAGAACGATCACTCTGATATAAATATGAGCGGTAGTAAAAGATTACTAAATCTATTCGAGTTTCGGTTTTCAATGAACTCAGCTATCAGCTGGGGTCCAAATGTTCAAGTCTAACTCCTCGTACAGCAGCTGTTTTGTTATTGAAATTAGCTTCGTTTGAAATTCATACGCACAACGCTCTGAGCTTTCCTCCAGTGAACGTCGGTGTAGGTTGGGCCGAAAAGAATGTAGTCGTTTATGTATTTATTTATTTATTATATATAATTATTAAGAACCGTCAGAATGTTCGTACCTTATAATGGTTAAAACAATTTGAATTTGAAGAGTAGGTTTTCGGTTTTATCGATTTTAAGTAACCCATAAGTATATATAGGTGTAGACCGAAAGAAAAAAAGTTAGGACGAAAAACTCTCAGTATCTTTATCACTTTAACATTGTCGATTGGTAATGACAATAAATGACAGTTTGTTGTAGAGTGCTATGTACGGATAACTATCAATATATTCATTTGTGTATTATACTTATTTTGGTCGTGAGTACACAACTTTAATATAAGTGTACGCGAATCGCTCTTCACGTGAGCCCGCGTGAGGATAAAGATTCTTATTATGATAATTGCAACGATTCCAGAGATTTGCATTTGAAATTGAATTTTTTTCAAGTTAAATTCGACTTAGAAAAAGTCAGTCACAGTACAGAATAGTAGATATGACAACGAAATGGTGACTTTATAAAAAACTTTGAATATGCTCTTTAAATCACGAATTCGATTATTTGTATAATATTTTCTTTTTGTACTTTCTGAAATGTTCTTATCAAAGTTTTTCGATATTCTTATTTAAACATTTCTTGTAAAGAAAATGCATTAAGAAAGAATGTATTTATAAGGTTTAATATTAGCTCGACGGAATCGCATAGTACAAGAACTTTGACCTTTCAGTATCTCTCCAGCTGAAAGGTCAAAGGATTTGTGCGGAGTTGATTAAATAGAAAAGCAAAAATGGTATTCCATAACATTAATAACTCCTTTAATTCATTTTTTCTACTACTAATACTGGATCTGGGGTCTTTTCTCATCATGATAAATCTTAAGGATTCAGGCGTGTACCACGCTGTCCAAATGCGAAGTGGCAGCTCACATGCTATAAAGAGTATGAACTCTAAGTCTAAGTGCATTACTTAATTTTTAACTTCATTCATGAGAGCTAAATAAATATGCAGTACAAATTACCATAGCTAAATGTGTTTCGTCTCGCAGTGGAGTATTAGATGAATAAACAATGTCTTTTTCCGATCCAAGTTCAAAATTACAAATGTATGAACAGCTCATTCTTTTTGAAGCTTTAATTTAATAACCCCTTCAACTGTAAAATTCTCCGAGAGAAGTTGATTTCTATAAGTTAAAGTACGTCAATATTAATGACTCAACATAAAACGAAGCAAAGCAATTTAATTGTGCTCAATTAAATTCCTTGAAATAGACAAATCTAGATCGCCTTATGGAATTCACGATTTTTTAATCATGATTTATTAGATAAATCACACTAATTGGTTTCGTTCTGACTTTGTTGTCATCAAAAATATTGATACATAGGGGTGAGTACCAGTGAGGGGGGGGGGGCGCTACTGTCTAGGCAA
>DWQT01005034.1:0-10655 GCA_018244895.1 Myscelus amystis hages
ATGTAAATTTCGCAATAAGTAAAAATGTTGTATATGAATTTAGATATTCTAAAGATAGTAGGAACTCTTTACGGTACAGGGAAGCGGGAAGGGGAATTTACTCCGAATTTAACGCGCGTGAAACCGCGGGCAAAAGCGCGTCGCATATATGTGTATGTGATCGTAATCAGAGGCAGTGGAGTAACTCACGAGGAAGAAGGTGCAGTCGTCGGTGGGGTACATCTTGGTGGTGTGCGCCACGAGGCGGCCGGCCGGCTCGCACGCCAGCATGTCGTCGCGCAGCGCGCCGCCGGCGCCGCGGTACGCGTGCGCCACCTTGCGCGCGCCGCCCGCCAGCGGCGACGGCACGTGGCGCACCACCATCTCCACGAACCCGCTGCCAACACCGTTCACGACGGTTTTACATTTTTGAAGTTATACTTCTTTAGGCGCGTTAGGAAAAATTGTTGAGAATGAAATTTTGAAAACTACAGTATGAAGTTGCAGCAGTCTCGAAACATTAGTTTGAAGTTAGTTGCTAATCAGTGTGAATAAATAAAAAATATATTGACAAATATTCATTCAATTGTATTTCTGGCCGTGATAGATTTATTGATCATTTTGTCATCCTTTTAGTGGTCCACTGCTAGACCGGGTCTCGACCGGGAAGTCGACCGACCCGCACTTGACCCGCGTGGGGGATTATGGCCTAAATTTCTCTCTCAATGAATGGAGACCCGACCAACAGTGGACCACTAATAGGGTAAAATAGGTGACATATATGAAAGGCTTTTATCAAATGTGGAAGTGATATTTTAGAGATTCAATAAAAGAGTATCGCCCGTCAGCAAACTACTAAAAGGATGAAACAACAGGAGGTATACACACCAGAAGTCTCCGAAGAAGCGGCTGCACACGAGCCGCAGCAGCGGGCGCACGTTGAGCTTGGCCTCCTGCTTCGTGAGCTTGATGCCCAGCTCGGTCAGCATGGCCGGCAGCGTGTCGTCCACGTCCCCTACCACCTGGATATCCAAATAAAATTAATGAAACATAGAAAAAACACAAGATAACGACATATTTTAAAACGTAGTACAATAGAGGTACAAAATTAGCAAATTAAATAAGCAGTCATGTCAGTAACAAAGTTCCTTGCGTCTTTTCTTTGGATTGTTTAAAATTCGTCACGTAAGGATAAAACGTTACGCGATTGTCTCTCGGTGCGTTGAAGGCGGTAATACCTGAGCGAATATCTTGTAGAGCGGCTCGAGCACGAACTCGACGAAGCTGCGCTGCGCGGACTGGTGCGGCGGCTTGCGCGTGAAGCGGCGCGTCTTCGCGTTGAAGTACACGTCGCCCCAGAGCCAGGCGGCCATGTCGCCGGCGCGCCCGCCCGCGTACATCGCCGCGAACGAGCCCAGCGTGAAGCACACGTCGTACAGCGACGACGCGAAGCACACGTTGCCTGAATAACGATTCACGGTGATAATTAAATGTAATGATTAATCTATCTCAGTATATATAGGAGGTTTACAGCGATATATTGACTCATCGCTATATCTCTGGATCCAGAACACCTAGACACTAGAAATTTGGTAAGAATATTCTTTTTGGAGAGTAAAAGTCAGCTACGAACGGATTTTACGAAATTCCACCTGTAAGGGGGGTTGCGGAGGTGTTAATTATAATTTATATAGAAAAGCAACGCTTGCTGGGTCAGATAGTTTTTAATATTATTATAGCTCTAACAATGTTATAGCTCACCCAACAGTGGCGAAAATACCGTCGCAGGTTCATCCGGATTGTCCTGCGGCTGGTTTGTCTCCAACAATGAATTGAGCTCGTCGACGATGTGCCTCAGCTTGTAGTACGCGTCTGCGGGCGGCAGCTTCAGCTCTAAGATGAGCCGGTCAATTTTATTTATGCAGAGCGTCAGAGGCACGCGTTCTTGGACCGCGTGACGCAACAGTCGCTCCGTGTTCAGCATTATGCCCTCCGCTGCATCCACAAACAGCACTGCACCTGTTAACAAGAATTTATTTTTCTTAAGAGAAATTCTATTATTATAAATGCCGGTTGAAAAATACTTCAGAGTTACAGAATTATAAAAATAAATTATAGTTTAAAAAAATACAATTTAACAACCACACAATTTAATCAACAGTTTATTAGTGATAAAAATACTTTACTTGATATAAATAAATAACTTTTAATAAATACAGCATAATATTTATGTATATTAGCAAAATAATTTGTTTTGCTACAAAAAGCTTGGGGTGTTTACATCCTATCGTCCGCAAATATGTCACACTCAGATTTGCCCGTATAAACATGAAGTAACTGAATCATAGCGTCACAAGTTATAGGCTGTGAGTCTCGATGTTTCAGGGAGGCCTGTGTCCGGCATATGTCAAATGTAGAGTCAATAGGAAGGTATCAAACGCTTACAATTGGACACCGAAACTACAATCAAGGTGCTGTCACTTGCAGATAACCCTATGACAATAACTGTTGGTGATAAATGACAATAACTGTTGGTTTAACACCAACAGTTCATTCAGTATTCTCTTCATGTAAAACCTTACCATCCGATATCCGTAGTGCAGCTGTAACCTCATCGCTGAAATTCACATGTCCAGGTGTGTCCATTATGTTGAACAGGTGCGATTTCCCCTTGATGTTCTTGAGGAGCAGCGTGACAGGCATCGACTTGATGGACACCCCGCGCTCCTGCTCCACAAACAGTGTGTCCGTGTACCTCATTGGAATCGTTGTGTCGTGATTTATCGTCCCCGGGTGAGTCTGTCTGATCAGACAGTCCACAAACGATGTTTTACCTGATGATTACACACAGTTATGTTATACTGGTTAAAATAAAAGAGACAAGTTGGAATGACACAAAAGACAACCTTTTTATTCATCTATCTCCATATACCCCCAGTTATTATAATTTAAAGTGTCAAAATGAAAACAACCTATCTTACAGAAACAATATACAGCACTGGTCATACAGTTATTGTAATAAATTTACACTAATGATAACATTCTGCAAAAAAAATTATCCAACAGATAAAAAAAAACATTATGATATTGTGCACACTAAGTTAAAACCAGTCTCCTTTTTAATAACCATTTTTGTGTTTAAAAACCATTCATAAATGACTAAGAGGCACACAAAGGCATAATTAGACAGTACATCAGATTTGAAGCCCTGTTTTGAAGTCATCCTTGTAGAACATATTTTACAATTCAATATAACTGCAATTCAATATATTGCACAAACATACAAACATGCAATAAACATGCTATAAACTATCAATATGTATATTATTAAAACATAATTGCATACCATTGTGCAAATGGCCCATGAGTGTGATATTTCTCATCAAGTTGGTGTTGTCCAACATGTCAGCGAGATACTCCATGTCGTACACAGTCTCCGGCAGCTGTTGCTCCTGCACCTGGAACTTTTTACTCTTCACCGGCTCCACCAGCGGCTTGTCCAGCGCTTGCGTGTCTTCCTCCTGCACCACTGTCTCCACATCGGGCCCATACACTTCTACCGCTTGTGGATAGTATCTGGGTAATATTTTAAATGTCTTAAACATCAACTTAATCTATATTTAGTGATGTAAAAATCTACAGCTTGAGTGATAACTACCAGCACTTTATTGTCACCATGTATTTGTATATTAATAATGATTGGGACAATTCCACACATAGCTATGTGATTTCAAATTTGGCAATTATGTGCCTGTGTATTGGTTACTGGAGAGCCGATAAACATACATATACAGACGACATATACACATACAGACGAAAAAATGTGCTCATCACATATTGTTTGTCCTCGGTGGGAATCAGACCGGCGACATCCTGTTTAGCAATCGAGGTTTTTAAGCACTTGAACGGTTATACTCCTGAGTTTTGTTTATAAAGCGTATCAAGCGTAAGTAATTTAATATGACTATGTGATACCTTTTGTCTTCATGCAGCACAACGGACATGGGCGCGGCCTCCGGCTCCGCATCGGCGTCATCGTCTTCTTCCATCGCATCTTCATCAGCGTCTCGGTTGTCCTGTCCATAAACGCTCTGTTCTTCGTCAGAATCTGACTCCAAATCTGGCCCGATGTAGTTACCGAACTCGTCGTAAAGATCTCCGTCCATTATTACCAAAGATTCTAAATAATGTTATTTTCTATATTGCAAAAACACTGGAATAGTTTATGGATTTACAAGCATTTCGCAAACATAACAAACGCCGCCGATGACTTGACAACTAACCTAAAAAGTTGGACTTGAGAAGTTGATGTTTATTTTATGGATGCGTTCAATATAAATAAAAGTAAAGTTTAAGCCATATGTTGATAACCAATATCTGAACAAAATAACGTTGTTCGCGGTATAAGAAATGATTCTTTATTTACGAAGTTTAATTTAGTTCGGACTAAATGATATATTTTTAGTATGAGTTCGAAATATTTCAGTGACGAATATCGGATATTTTTCATTTTCAGCCATTGCCTGTCAGTCCCAGTCTTTTGAATACAAAAATGGCTGCCGTTCAACAAAATTTAACAAAAATGATTTCGGCGCAGCTACGTAATAAAGCAAACGAGTTCTTAAACTCCAGAAAACATGCTAATAACTTGGCTGATATCTTACAAATGTTTGAAGTAAGTAAAAGTTATATTATAGCTTAAAATCTGCTTATAGTAATTGCGTCTTAGGTTACGTTTTCCAAAAACTAATTTCATCGTTGAATTTCAGGCGGAAACAGACAATTACACACCCTTGTTGCTTACTATTGAAGTTATATTTACGGAACTATTAAAAAGGGGCGATTTGATCCAGGAAATAGTTCCATTAAAACCCATAGGTACGTAAAAGCGGTACTTGTACCTATGAACATTATTATATCGAATTATTGATTTTTCACTTCAAGTGAAGCAGGATCGCTCTCTGTATGATAAACGGTTAAATTGGCGATCTAAATCTACGTATTCTATATCGTTTCATAGCTCAGTGTGGATATTATATTAATTGTAAAGGATATTGTCACTTTAAGCAACATGTGACGTTTTGTGCTTATATAAAAACAGAAATGACGGGGGACCCACTGGCGCCTTGTGTAATGGGTCTGGTTACAGACTGGTACATTTATATAAACAAACTTTCATGTAATCCATTTAAACCTTGTTCCTCTTATACTATCAGTATATGATTGTTTTAAAATTAAAACTCACTAACTGCATAACTCACAAACAGGTGTTTGTAGACAATTTAAAAGCATTCAAACTTTGAATAACTAATTTATACCTTCAGTAGAGATAATAAACAAAAATATCTAAATATTGTGTGTGTTAAAACACTAAATAAATGGAGTTGAGGTTAGACTGAAGATATAGATATTGCAAGCCACGGTGATTTATTAATTGTTTCTGTATATATACATTTCATATGGCTGTCAATACATTGCTTTTGAAAATATTTGATGATAGGTTTATATTGCATTGTTTTCTATGATCAGTGCCTTAATATTTCCTACTTAGTTTCCTTATACTACTTCATAAAATGTATGAGAAAAATTTGCAATATATTGTTTTATCTAAAAAGATTGTAAATAAGCTGACAGCAGTCGTCAATGGCTGTTTCAGCACATGAAAATCTGTAACTAATCCTTAATAGGACTACAGATGCGACTGTTTATTAATCCGGTCCTATAAACGTATATTTAGTTCCCGTACCTGATCTTGAGATATCTGTCCAATTCAAATTGCTACGATACAATGACATGTCTATTGTAATATATGGGTTATCGTCCCATCTGACATGCCACTTGTTTGTTTTACCACAATTCCAAATGACTCCAGGCTGCTGGAAGGTTATGTATCTGTGGTTTGGAATAATTTGCATTATTTATTACCTGCAAATTGCTGTGCTGTTGTCTAAAATGCTGTACGTTATTATACTCATGCATGTATCATATTAAGAATTGTTGCGTTTATTGAAGTAAATTATTTAGCTACATTTTTTTTAACATATTTCAAAGATTAACTTTTAATACATCACTGCACTCCATAATATCTGAAGTTGGCTATGTTGCTTGCGCGAAATCTTCTAGTATAGGGTTCCGAGGTTGTCAATTCGCTTCTGTGATCACAACTGCTTCCGTTTAAGTTAGCTTTTCATTTTCTAGAATTAATATTGGTCATAGTGCAACATGGCAAGTGCTTTTTCTCTTATTATCTTCTTCGTTTACAAGTTTTTTTTCACCAGAATTTACTCCCATTCTACTATAACCTGAAGTATACCAAACTGATGAATGTATAATGTTCATTAATTATTTATATATTGCCCTTCATAAAATTTAACGATTTAATAATAGAACTTCTGGCCAAGTTATCAGTATGCAATATCAGATTCCTTAACAACCCAACATGTGACAGGTCTGTTATCCGGAAATGTCTTCAGTTCAGCTTAGAAAGGCTCATTATTATTGTCTCATGGCTATCTGTGAAGGCTGGTAATAGATCACCTGTTGATTATTCCACATTAAATATCTGCAGTAAACATCATAGCATGACATTGTAAAACTTTGAATTCTCCCTTGATAAGTTGCTTACTAAAAGTCAACTTAATTTTTGTCAATATTTCAACTAACATGTATCAAACTATCAATTGATATATAGAATTGCAAACCATACAGATTACTTTTTGTAACACACTTGTTGAATATGGTCACCTTGCATCTTTAATGATGTCATTTGAACAAAAATAACAGTATTAATAATAACCTGACTCGCTACTACATTGTGTTTGATAAAGACAAACATGTTTATTAGTCTAAATAAGGGTACATTTGAAGATGTCACAGAATTATTCCTTCTGTTCATATTTTGTCTTTTACGGCTTATAAATTTGTTAGTAAAAACATTTTACTCACATAGATACAAGTCCGGAAGCAGAGTACACCAGATGGCTTCGAGATTGCTACGAGGCAGCTCTTGTCCGTGCTCTCGAATGCTTCAAGCGAGGCCGCAACACCTCGCGGCTGCAGGCCCTGGTCACCACCTGCAAACTGCTGCAGGCCGAGGGACGCTATCCGCTGGAGGCAACCAATGGATACTATTTCCCGTCTGTGAGATTGAAGGTACATATGCATTTTGAAATCTAGCAGTACATTAAATCATTACTATTCTGGTGGTTTTAATGAGAAGATTTTTCTAATTGGTTTTATTATCTTGTTGGTATCGTCCCCCTCAGATTGAAATTTAAGCAGAACAGCTTAATCACAGACAATAATACTGGTTTCACTGTTAAATCACCTTTATTTAGTTAACACAGTTTGCAAATTATGATCAGTCTTCAGTTTTTATAATACCTCAGTGTGGATTGTTATAGTACGGTAAAACTTAATAGGTTTTTTTTTTGCAGAACATATTCCTCGGTTTGCTTGATTCAGATATAAACATGTCTACCTCTATTGCGCGCTTTCAAGAATTCACAGAATACAAAGACGTACAACAGTATGGCCTAAAAGTTCTCTCAACTATTGCTTATAAAAAGTAAGTTCTGTTTGTTTATTTCATATATACTTCATCTTTTTTTCTGCCAGTATATGTCGAGTTTGAATAAAGTATGTCGGCCTTTTCCAAATCTACATACACTCATTCAATCTTTAGAACACGCAACAACTACATTCCTTTTCCCGTCTAAAATCAAACTGTAAGTCGCGGCGCCCGCGCTCCTTCCCGCCAAAAATTGTGTCACTCGACCTGTGTCGTCACTTCCTATACCCCGCACTCCCATAATCTGTGTACAACTAGATTATATAAATACTAGTACTCATAAATGCATGTTTCCAGATCCCCATCACAGTTCTACATGCAAAACTATCTGGAGCTGCTAGATAAGCTGCTGGTGGCCGAGATTCCCATTGAGTCCAAGATAAAGGTGAAGACACGGGGCACCGAAGAGGGCGAATTGAAATTGCTATGCGCTGTTGAAGGTACACACTTATATAGTCATCATAGAATTGACCCATTAGAACAATTGTCTATTGTTAAGTATATACTAGGTACCTGAGCCTTATAGGACAGGACCTTAGAAAACAATCGCACAAAATGCATTATTTTTGATCAAAAACAACTGTTCCCATTTAGAATTAACAACTGAAAATCTGTGATTGCACAACACACTGTCAACAATATTCATTTATATCTGTAAGGATTACAAACGTTACATCAACATTACTGTTATAAGTAGTGACGTACATTGTTTAGGCAAGAACAAGTTTCCCTACAACCCGGCGGTGTGCCGGCGCTACGCGAACCGCTGCTGGGGCTTCGCGTGCCAGTGGCCGCTGTGCTCGGAGGCGCGCGTGCACCGGCGCGCGCTGCTGCTGCTGGTCGAGCGGCTCATGCCGCTGCTCAGCCGGCCGCACCTCGCCACCGACATGCTCTGCGACAGTCTCGACGCCGGTCAGTGCAGCTGTGTATCACCTATATATTATGTATATAGTCCAGTTATATATCCCATTTTGAACATAATTCCAGATACAGTGAGTGAGACAAATTAATCATAATCGATGTTAATAATTTGGAACATAATGTCATACAGTGAGGGGGATGAGTGAGATGACTGAATGTGAGAGTGAGTGAGACCAGTAACAAAACACAATTGATGAGATACATGAATGTGAGAAACAATGAGAAACTGGCTAAGGAAAACCGAAAGTCAGCCAGCTATGGCTATTGACCACAGACTAGCTCTTTACAGGTTAAAAGACAATATACATTTTTTTTGGCACAATAACTGGATGATGTGCTTTGACAGAACTCTTCAACTTTGGCTTTATATGCTACATTTTCTTTTCCTCGGTTGTATGACTCGAAGACTTTATTGTTACGCAGCTCTTGAATAGTTGAAATATGTTGCAGGCGGTCAGATCAGCATCCTGGGGCTGCAGGGCGTGCTGGACCTGGTGCGCTGGCACAACATCGACTACCACGACATCTACGACCGCCTCTACGCCATGTTCGAGCCGGAGATGTTCGCCACGCGCTGCAAGCGCCGCCTGCTGCACCTCGCCGACGTGTTCCTCAGCTCCACGTGAGTCCTCTGTCCTCAGTGGTTATTTATTTATGTAGTATCGTAGAAATTAGGCGACACACAGACAATACCAATGCCTCTAATGGGCCCTGTGTGAAGGTGAATAAGTCTTTCACCAAGCTTTTTATAGCATGGAAAGGTTGGTGACCACAAGTAGACAAATAGAGCGTATAAAATTATTTGTGTTGTCGGAAATGTTTAAGGAAACTTTTTTTTCACTATTTGACCTATGATTCGTTGGAAAAGTTGTTTACTTTCATGGTCTGAACCACCTATTTAAATTTGGCGGTAGGTCCAAAAATAACCCTATAATATTAAATAGGTACTTATTATGAATATTGACCCACCGTCGCTTATCCACCTAACATTTATAAGTCTAGTGCAATAAAGAATTTTAACAAATAATACACTCGCAACATCTCGTCACAGTTACAAGTATTTAAAAACGTTATTTTTTGGCTCCTAGATATTTTCTATTCCCCATCACTAGCCTTTCTGTCAAAAATATCAAGTACAGGGTATAAAAGATTATTTTATTGATTATTCATGTAATAACTTAAAGACTAGCGATTACAAAGTACACATTTTAAACAGATAAGTGAAATAAGCCTTGCTTTCATTGTGTGGTTAAATGTGTTGATCTGTGTGCGGGGCAGGCACCTGCCGGAGGGCGTGGTGGCGGGGTTCGCGAAGCGCGCGTGCCGGCTGGCGCTGGTGGCGGGCGCGGCGGACGCGGCCGCGCTGCTGCACTTCACGGCCAACCTGCTGCTGCGCCACCCCGCGCTCAAGCGGCTCGTCTGCGCCGACGACACGCCCGCCGTCAGTCTGTATCGCACGAACATTCCTTTTATTTAACTGTAACATTGTATTGTATTGATTTTTTTTTGGAACGAAGTTCCTTATCACGCGTTGCGAAGGAGGCTGTACCGAAAAAATTTAGACGAAAAGTTGTTAGGACACTTTTTGCTAGAATGAATTTAATTAATTACAATTCCTTCACTAATTTATCGAAAGGAACTTTGTTCCATCAGGATGTACCTTGACCTCTCCTGTGTTTTTTTCACCCTTTAATAGTCCACTGCTGGCCTGGGTCTCCTCTTGTAGTGAGAGGAATTTAGGCCATAACTCACCATGCTGGCCGAGTGTGGATTGGTAGACTTGACACACCTCAGAAAATATTATACAAACTCAACATCCCTAAGGTGTGCAGGTTTCCTCGCGATGTTTACCTTCGCCGTTTAAGCGAGCGATATTTAAATTTTAATTATAAAACGCACATAATATGTTAGTGACCTAAGTAGATAAAAAGGTTGGTAGGGTGGTGGGAACGGTAGGCACGACTTCCGATATCGTCCCTGAGCGCTCAACCGCGAGACGAGTGCGATAACGAGTGGCCGTTTGCAGTGTGCAGCGACCCGTACGTGGAGGACGAGACGAGCCCGGTGCGGTCGCGCGCGCTGGCCTCCTCGCTGTGGGAGGCGGCGGCGCTGCGCCGGCACTGGGCGCCCGAGGTGGCGGCCGCGGCCGGCGCGCTGCTGGCCGCCGCGGGCCGCGCCGCCGCGC
>DWQT01005035.1:0-10654 GCA_018244895.1 Myscelus amystis hages
CCATTTGATGCTAAATTAGACAGAGCGAACTACGTAAAGACAGGTGATAAACTACACAATTCGACATATACATATATTCGAGTTTTCCACTAAAGCAGAGTTCGTGGGTTTGTTCTGTGGGTGTAATAAAAATATCTATATTAGTGTTATTTTGTATGTATATATGTATGGATATGTTTACCAGCGGTTAATATAAGTTATTTATCCCAATTACTATTGTTAAAGAATGAACGATTGTAATTAAATCGAGGGAGAGGAGAGGAAGTCTAATTTTACTTTTTATTTTTAATGCCACCTCTAAAAAATAGATATATCCGAAAAGTTTCATCGAAATCGGCCGAGCCGTTTCGGAGAAGTGCGACCACATTTTTTTTACACACGAGATTTTTATTTAATTATATTTAGACTATAAGCAGTGTTCATTTGATCACAGTCATTTTTCTCAACGTGAGTTTCGTGCATAAAGGGCATATGAGTGTAGACGAAACATTTACCTCGGCACAGGTTCAAATACGTAATCCTACGCTTCGCTCGTGGGGCTTCTCAAATTGAGGGCCGCATTAATGCAGGGCCGTTTCCAACGGGCCGCAACTAAAATATGTCAGTCGGATACAACCTTGTGTTTTCAATATATAAAAATGAATGTTTGTCTGTATGTTCTTTATAGAATCGTAAACCATGCATTTGATCATGTGATGATCTTTAGCGAAGTTGTTGTGCACGAGCCCGGGAAGGTTTCTGACCTGGTACGACGAAATTACGACAGATGGCGCTACTGTTTTTCCTTGAAATTTATTTTATGTTTTTTTTTTTTAATCAGGCAACACGCTGAAAGTGTTGGTCACCGTTGCCTGTGAGTGAGATGCTAGATTCCAAACCCACACTTCTAGAGACACTCATAATCTGAAGCCTTGTGCTATCACTGTTTTTAATGTTATTCCCCACCTTTTCACTGGCCCACTGCTGGACACAGATCTCCTTTCATAAAGAGAGGATTAAGGCCGTAGTCCACGCTAAGAGCAGATTGGCAGACTTCATAACTTCAGAACATTATGCACTTCTTAACATCTCTAAAGTGTTCAAATTTCCTCGTGTTCCTTTCCTTCAACGTTACAGTGAGAGATATTTAAATTTTAGTTCTAAAATACACGTGATAAGTCAAAATTGCGCGCAAGGATTTAATCTCCAGCCTCTACCAGACGCAGCCTATGACCAGATGCTACTGAGTGGGAGATTGAATTTCAAACCACCAAGACCCAACTAGAACACATCACCCAGTTCCCAGCTTCTACAAAATAATGTCAATGGCGCTGATATATTATTGATTCCCCTCACAATGTCAGAGATTAGTACGGAGGCCAAGGCTGCCGCTGTATCTGATTGTAACGCTACGACGATGTCACGTTTCCATCTGCTATCTATCTGCTATATCCAGATAAAGCATTGGTTGCAAGGTCCAATCTATATATCTATATCTACTATATACTAGGAGAGTTTCAGAGATATTAGCTAAGAACGGATTTTACGAAATTCCACCTGTAATGGGGGTTGCGGGGGTGTTAGTTATAATTTTATAGCAAAGCAACGTTTTCCGGGTCTGCTAGTTCAACAATAATATTTTGGTGGGCCAACAGGAGGAGGTTATAGGGTGTCATACAGGCTACTCCTTATCCCGAAGTTTTCACAAGATGGGGATTTACTCGGGTAACACTGCGGGACACAGATCGTGTTTATAAAAAAAGATAGTGTTCTACCCGCGCTCTGGATGAATTACAAAAACACTGTTACAAGTGTGCCCGTACCAAAATTCCCCATTCTCCCCCCTCTTTCCCCCTCCAACTCCTTAATTACACAGCAAATAACAAGCCGAACGCAAAAAGACGATTTGAATTCGCCGTTATATTAAATTCATTTGCCCCTCGAAACAATACGGAAGCTTTCAGTAAACCAATAAAAAACTTTCACAATCCAATCCGGGGAGTCCCCGAATTACAATACGCCGGCCTTGTTATATTTATGAGGCGAATTAAATATACTAGTATTGACCGAGTCGTAATTCGACCAAACTCATGATTGATTTGACCGCAATTCGCTTTTCTTACATTTTTGTTTTTTATACAATGTTTCCAATATGTCTGTAAGCTTGATGCCCTCTGCTTACCTTGTTAGCTATACGGCTTGATGGTATGACAATGAAAAGTTTCTCAATACTGCTCTCTTATTAACAGCAATACTTGAATAGTTACCAAACAAAAAATAGTCGCTTAACAAGCTTCAATAGAATATTTTAGTGGTCATATTATTATTGGGCCCGTAATGTAATCTATACCTAGCCCTTATTTGATTAAAACGTGTTTTGCCATGGAAATGAGATGATTTGCAGCAAATAACTAGTCCAAATCTCACTGTAGTAGTTGCAGTATTTACTAAATTTGCTGTATAGCATAGTGTGGATTCGAACTTAACAGCGCCGAACGCGAAGACTAACTACAAGACATATCGCACACATAGAAAGTGGATTTCTGGAAATAATGCGCGCGGTAATTATCCTTACAAAAGGCATTATCTCGTAATGGATGCGGCGAACCGCCATTTTCGTATACGTCTGAGGAACCTATTGTGAACTGGTTGTTACTTGTGGTCAAAGGATTTTGTTGTTAAAGCGTCTCGCAACACCCATCTATAACCCTTATTTGATTAAAAATCACATGTCACTCTCCAGTCTTTTAACTAGGACCATAACAAAAATCGTATCTATCTACAACAAAACTACTGAACAGATTTAGGTACGTTTTATAAATAAATTTAAATATAACTCGTTATAACTGTGAAGGAGAATATCAACAAGCTGCCCACCTCACAGATGTTGTAAACTATTGTTATAAATAAAAGGTTTAAAACACAAACGGAGACGTAGTTTACATGAAATGCGCAAATAATCACAAATACGAATTATAACATTAACATTGCGCGGGAAATTGATACGATGACCACCATCTTTTTTTACAATCTGAATTCCGCAGATAATTTATATGTTTATTTTATTTAATTTCTAACACTATAATATTTTCTGTGATGTGTTAAGCACTTGGTCAGCGTGGTGGACGGAGCCTAAATCCCTCTCACTACTCGTATATGAGACCCGGTCCAGCAGTGGACCACTAAAAGCGTGGAAGAAAATAAAGTTTTAAGACGAGTCTGTACAGTAGAAGCACGAATTGTTAGTCTGTTTGTGCATAAAGCTCTGTTCGACGGTCCATCCCCCCGGGACGGAGCCGCGTGTGGTAAAAGATAACCTCCTTTCAACTTTCTACGCATAATTCATTGTTTATTCGTGTTGAGATGAAAAGTGGTCTGTAAATACATACTTGTTATATTTGAAAGGAGAAATAAAGAAACAAAGCATTTTTTGTTCAAATTTAAAAAAAAAAGAATAACAATGATATTTCTGTTTCTTGTATTTAAGCAGTCTTTATTCTTAATTTGAAATCATAGTTTTGTTTTAGAAGTTTTTTTAATTTTTTTCCATTACGCGACTGGCACGTTTGACTTCTATTTTTCTTTTTATTTCAAAATTTAACTTTATTTTATGTCTACTGGAGACTTTATTAATAACAATTGCATCTATTAATATAATTATTCTTAATCAAGCGTCTGTGGTTAACGGCTACCCAATGCAAATAGACAAAGACAAAGACATTTAAAGGTTTCACAAAATTAGTTCAACCTATACTTGGCCTTTAACAAATTTAACAAACGAATTACCTCTGCATAATGTCGATGTACATTCGATCTGAATCGTATAAGTCTTCGGCAGAGTACACGCTTACGTCAGATAAATCGCTGACAGCAAACAGAGACGGTGTCTGTGGATATGTATGATATAGACCATCTATTGAGGGTTCATAGCTTTGCGTGCGTGCGCTTGATCGCGGATTAAGAGAGCATTCTGTAAAGCGCACACTGTTGTAATTCAGCGCTTTTGAATCGATATTCGTACGTTCAAGCGAATATTCTGTTCTAGTTCGGTAGCTTAGTGTCACTTGAAATCCCGGGACGTATCTGTTTATACAATGTTAAGCGTTTTGCAACTTAAAATGCCTGACCAAATGACGCTAATTGGTCCATTGCTGGGTCGGGTGTTGTCGTATATTGAGAGGGTTTCTGGTTACGTCCACCACGCTGGCCCAGCGGATTGGTAGACTGCACACACCTCAGAAAATATACACTTTATAACATCTCTAAACTGTGCAGGTTTGTTCACGATGTTTTCCTTCACCGTTTTAGCTAGTGATTTTTAAATTTTTAGCGATAAAACGTACGTAATAAGTCAGGTGTTGCCAGGATTGAACCCTGCACCCCCAGAGGGAGGGTCGAAATTTTCAACCACTACCCTATTCATAAGCAAAATATCGTGAGTTAACTAAATTCTATACTTATCTGTGCACTCAATATGCTTAGAGGTACAGAGCTTTCTGTTTACGTATTATTATAAAGATTGGGACAATAGTTTTGTTCTCCTAAATTACAGGAAAAACTCCTGTGTCACAAGAGATCTGTAGTCATCAGAACCATGTCACATGTCACATGTCACTATATGCGTCGTGACACTGTTTGAAAGCGTTCATCTGACGCGTAATCAGCTGGCAACAAAGGGCCTTTGTCCCATAGTTTGGAGATTAATAACTTTTACAGTAAAAACCTTTTTGTATTATGCTTCCGCGGTATGGCAACACAGCCGAGTAGGAGCTTCGTTTAATATTGTTTATGAATTGGAAGAATTTAATGCTGATTTACTTTCGTCGCTAAGTTCTGAAAATATTATTACATTACTAGCTGACCCGGCAAACGTTGCTTTGCTATATAAATTATAATTAACATCCTCGCAACCCCCATTATTAGTGGAATTTCGTAAAATCAGTTCTTAACTGACCTCTACTCGCTGAAAGGAATATTCCTACCAAATTTCAAGTCTATAGGTGTTCTGGTTCCAGAGATATCGTGATAAGTCAATATATCGCTGTAAACCTGCTATATACATATAATATGTAGATATGTACATATACATATATATGTACATATATATGTATATGTATATTATTCTTGTAAGTTGTGTCGTGTTGACGCGCCGTTGACAGGCGAGACCCCGAACCCTTCCCAGAGGGTCCATTAGGCACAATGCTCCCTAATGGATCTCGGGAATATTTTATTTAGACCTCACAAGCGCCACTTTCCTCACCATCGCCGCTAAAGCCTAGTTATAAATAGAAAATTCTCATATGAAATATCTTTACATAGTATAAAATAAAGTCGCTTCCGCTTCCTGTCCCTATGTATGCGTAGATCTTTAAAACTACGCAACGGATTTTGATGCTTTTTTTTTAATAGATAGAGTGATTCAAGCGGAAGGTTTACATGTATAACTAGCCTTTTTCCGCGGCTTCGCACGCGTTACATTTCAGAATTTCTTAATGGCAACAAGTAAAAATGTAGGATATGAATTTAGATATTCCAAAGATAGCAGGAAATTTTCACCGTATAGGGAAAGGGGAATTGTTTTATTCCGAATTGCAACGCGCGAAGCCGCGAGCAAAAGCTAGTGATATTAAAACGGTTTCGTTTTCATATTAATGTGTAAAATTTCTATCTATACTGTCACGACCATTATCCATAGCGGTATATAACATAATGCATGCTTAACTATCGTATCTTCGATTGTCCGCTTAAAACCTTTATGCAATGACTATATTTTTTTTATCTGGCTGTACTAAAAATATCTATACCTACACGTTTTCAAATATACAGTATGTATATTGTAGGAATAAGCTGTGACGTCACAGATCGAGTGACACCACTTTTGGCGGGAAGAGAGCGGGGGAGGACGCGCGGGGGGCTGACAGTTGCGTTTAGGCGGGAAAAGGAATGTAGTTGTTGAATGTTCTAAAGATGTTTCATTATTGTCACTTGTATGCACATGAGTGGTTATTTAATTATGTATTCGAGTATTAGTTCTAAAATATATCATGTTTATCAGCTGTCCAGCGACAAAAATGAAAGCATCTATTTGTCTATTGTCACACGAATCAATCATTAATCCATTCGCTCATCATACAGTACCAGAAACGAACGCGCGCTCTCATGGATTTACATAAACATGTTCCAACACGCATAATATTCATAAAACAACCATTTGTACGCCCACAACGATCGGCCGTGGCGCCATCTATATTGTAGTGTCGCTGTAACGCCACAACTGGACCCCAGTATCCACACGTACAGTAGTATATATATACCACTGTTTATTTGGGAGTTCTGGTTTGATGTAAACAGTATTTTCTTTGTTATTTGAAGGGTTTGCGTATTAAAATTGCCCTCTGAGAATACTGTTTTTTCTTACTCTATGTTATAATCGTGGAAAATTCCACACACGGCTATCTGATTCCAAAACAAGACTGATGATTTATCAGTGCTATGCTTATCATAGTTTTTCCTGTATGGGAATTAAACCCACGACCTCTGAGAAACTGACTGCAATACTGAAGGTCGTGGTTTCGATTCCCAGCTAGGAAAAATATTTGTGTGATAAGCACATTTATTTGTTGCCTGTATATAAGTATAGAAATGTATATCATATGTCTGTATGTTTATCAGCTGTCCGGTCACCATAATACAGGCATTAAATTGCGTAATATAGAATCAGGCGGACCTTATTATTAAAGCTTATTCCATTATTATTTCATCGCCGCTTTGTATAAGCCATTTATATTGTTACAAAATCCAACAGAAGTACGTCGGAAACTTCCAGAACAAAAGTAACGGAGATTGACTCTTGGCGGCCGCGGCTTGCATTGTTCCAAGTACAATTTGAAAATTATATTAAAACTTCAAACTTCAAATTTTTCTTTCGCGTCTTAACAAAAACTTTCGAATGCACTATTGTGTTTTTGACGTCATTGTAAAAGTTGTTTGGTTTCGTCTCATATTTATTGCGTTAGTTTTGGACTGTAAAAACTTAAAAAGTCCAAAACATCATGACTTATTTAACCTTTTTTGTTATTTTTAACAAAAGGCAAAGATTGCCGTGACATTTTCAAACCGACATCATAACAAACAATTAAAATAAAAAAATGACAAAACATTCAAAAACAGATATTTGCACTAAAAAGTATATACTGCTTTTTTACCCTAACTATTGGTCACTCAGCTAAGTGCTGACCGCGACACAGCGTCGGAGCTACAAGAGTTACCGGCAAGAGAAAATACAGATATGAAAACCCGAAAATAGTATATTTCTCCGTTAGCCGAAATAATCAGATCAAATTCGCGTTAATATTAATTCGCTGAATACCTTGGGGAATATACAAGCTAACGAGATTATCCGGCTATCTCGTTTCCTCACGTCATATTTCTGTACCTATATTACGACCGTCTATATCTACTACTTTTTATTTTTACGAATGTGTTGCTATGTTTTATTATTTTACATGCCTTTTGGTGTATTGGTTAGTGATTCTGATAGCTAGGCTGCAGATCATATTAAGCGTTCAATTCCCAATCAGGATAATAATTTCTGTTTTGAGCCAACCGATATTTTCAGATTTCCTTACGGGAGTGGTATTTTATTACAAAACGTTAAGTAAAGTTTGTTAAGACTTGAAGCTCAGACGAGTGGACGTGGTGAAAACGAAAAATCTAGGCTACCAATGCGTTTATTGATTAATATTTGAAGAATTTTGAATTTATTCAAGTTATTATGTTCGTCCAGTCGTCGTAGTATAGTTGCTGACGCGATGTTTCCTGACGCGCCGTTTGCTCGCAGGTGAAGCGGGCAGCGAGCCGCGGTGATGAGGGAGCAACATGTGGTGCTGTTGGCGATGGTTCGTGGTCACTCTGAACGCTGTCGCTGCGCTGTCACCTGTCGTTAAAATAGGTGCATTCCCAATTTATATAATTACATCACCTCATTGTATTTTGAATGCTCACCATTCGTATTTGGTCTGTCTCTGTACAAAAACCCGATATGTTTTGTTTGTAGTAAATTATTACATAATTTAAATAGCCAATATATGTATGTATCGTATATACAAACTTATTTCATTATTTAATAAAAAAATCGATATAACAAAAATAATAAAGAAATAAGTAAACAAGTATAAAAAAAAGTAAAATTCGCTAGTCTATGGTAGGGTACCTAAAATGCTGGCTGTGTTTCCTCTTTGGACTAATTCATTGTGTAACTTATTTACATTGTATATCAGATGTCTGGTGATCATAGTACAGGTTCTACCTAGTTTGGCATCAGGTTATCTGGCGTGTCCTGAGATATAATGATCATATCCAGGTGCAATCTTCACGGAGGAAGCTCGCGGTGGCAGCGCGGAGCTGGCCTTCAAGTACGCGGTGTACAGGATAAACAAGGAACGCAACCTGCTCCCGGACACAACCCTGGTGTACGACATCCAGTACTCCACCGCCAGGGACACCTTCAGGACATATAAGAAAGGTAACCTATAATTACAAATGTCCACGGACAGCAGTAGCTACTTATCATCAGGTAAAGGGAAAGGTAAAGGTAAAGGTAAAGGTTATTAGCACTTATTACTAACCCAGTTCTAACATAGTTACACTTCCATCAGCGCTTGCAGATATAGATGTTCAGGCGACAGTATGATATAGATGAAGATTGTTATTTTTTACTATCACACCCGGTGGATAATGGGGTAGCCAGTGTGCATGACGCAAAGAACGGGTGAAATTAATTAATATAAAAAACCCCACCCACGACTCATTCCAAATTAGGCAAATATTACACCCAAACACACAGACCATCCATATGTGGTGTTCACTTAAATATTTGCTCGGGATGGAAATCGAATCCACAACTGCCCTCTTCGAGCGACAGTTGGAGCCTCTAACTACAAAACCAAGGCGGATGATAATGTGTATAAAGTAACATCAGCGTCGGGCGTCGTGAAGAGCGGTCGTGAGCTGGAAATGGCGGCGGCCAGCGATTAGTCACGATTCTCTGGAAAACTGCTGATTTTCCTTTCGAAGCGCGAGTGCCGCTCGAGTGAGCCCCCTTGAAGGCTCTTCACCCGCCCTCAGAGTTAGAATCGCTTGAAACAGAAATTATATTAACTCGTATTACCACCAGTATTAAAATCGGTTCATAAAATCTTTTATATCTCATTTATGTTAGTAATTACTTAATTATTGAATGAATGTAGATGTGAGATGGACATTGTAGGACTGGATAAATGATTGAAAGAAATAAACAAATGAATGGGGAAAAGAAGCGATGAACGGATTAAATAAAACTAAGTATATGTTAACATGTCCTCGTATTAAAATAGAATTAAGGAAAGTTTTGAAAACATCGTACAGCTTAGGCCTACAAAATATGTAAGGTGTATAAAATTTACACATCCACATTTTGTGATCACTGTGAGAGAAGACGCATGTTCATCAGTGAAACAATGAAATGGTCAGGAAACAACAGTTGAGGAAAAAATCGTGAGGAAAAATCTTATACATATAATTGTTCATAATTTTCTTTACGCTGTGCGAATTTTACCAAATTAGTGGCTTTAAACGTTTTCATTTTTAAAAGAGGCTCGTGATAAAAGCGGAATAGAAAACAAGGGGGTGAAGATACAAAACCACGAGGATAGAAACCACTTCTCATATCCTGTGAGCGCATATTTTTTCATCGCGTATCGTTTCGAGGGGTTTTGATAGCGCTTCAGTTTTTCAGTATAAGCGCGGCCGCGGCGCGGCTGAAGCGCCCTCGAATCCCAGTTCCGGTGGCCATGTTCCGCCGTGTCGCTTCCGCTCGCCGGCGCCGCTTCCGGTGCGGTTGACGCTCCACTCTGTTTATTAGTCCGATGTGCATTTAAATTTAAATATAAATGCTAGTATGATGACAATATATTCTTTTTAATTGCCGGATACCAATGTATGTATTAATGTTAATTATAGATATTTTGGTCGAACTGATACTCGACTACATAATTAAATAATCGCAAGCACTCATTCTACAATATAACTATTAACAATAAATTCTTAAGGCGGTAGAACCGTCAGTGGTTTGACTCCTGCGGCACCACCGCCACACCTATGTCTGCCTTATAATAGCAGTGTTAAGCGCTGCTGTGTTCTGGTTTGAAGGGTGTGGTAAGGGAGACATAGTTTTTCGAGGCATTCCAGCTCAGTCCTCAGTGACGCATCTATTTTCGACCTGAGAAAGGAACCTAATCTTATCCGGGGTCGATTACAAATGTCCATGGGCAGCAGTAGCCACTTATCATCAGGTGGACTGAGTGCTCGTCTGCTACTTCTATATGATAAAAAAATCCTAAACGAGTATAAAAAAAATATCCTTCAGAACACGCAACAACTCCCTTCCTTTTCCCGCCTCAAGCCGAACTGTCACGCCCCTAACCGCGAGTCCACTCCCTCTACCTATGACGTCACAGCCTAGGCTCTGCGCTCAGTCTTTGCACGACTACAATCTATACTAAGAAATAAAATTGGAGTGTCTCTTTGTAATATTAAAATAACCGCTTTATACTAAATGTATATGTATGTAAACACGGTACATATACCAAAATAACATTTTTTACAATTTTTGTCTGTCTGTCTGTTTGTTCCGGCT
>DWQT01005036.1:0-10653 GCA_018244895.1 Myscelus amystis hages
AACTGAGCCATATTGAATGGTACTCTAAGCGGGTATTCTAAAAACATTCGATATTATGAGATATGTGATTCATGTTTTATTAACTTATGTCTATGGTGGGGTTGCCAGATTAGAAGATCAAAGTTATTCCAATCCCTTTTATATATCTCGAGCCTTATGTTTCTCTACTGTTCTCCCTCTCTCTTTCCCTCGTTCGTTGATTTAGAATTGGGACGGAGCATAAATGGTATAAAAAAGAAACGTAACGTAGCTTTTGTTATTTTTGAACCAGCCTATAAAGATATGCATTTTTAATGACTTTTCATTTTCACACTCCCATTAATTAATATCTTTTCATAATTTAACACACATAGTCTGTACTACGGTGACTGGAGAGTCGATAAACTTAAAAGCATGCTACCGATTATTATTGTAAAATTAAGTTGCAATTTGACTTTAATGGGAAGGGATTTAAAAACATACATAGAATAAACTACATCTATACTCTATACTAATATATAAAGCTGAAGAGTTTGTTTGATTTTTTGAACGCGCTAATCTCAGGAAATATTGGTCCTATTTGAAAGATTCTTTCAGTGTTAGATGGCTCATTTATCGATGAGGGCGCGCGAAGCCGCGGGCAAAAGCTAGTACATACATACGTGAATAAACTAGACTAGTCTAATACCGGATGAATATGAATACCGCTGGCAACCCTACTGCATAGATGGCCCACGGACTTCCCAAACTATATTCAATATGCTTGTATATAAGTAATTTTAAACACTGGCTAGTATTCAACATATTCAACTATATTTACACTTAAGCATTTATCATTGAACATTATATAAACTGATTGTATATAAATATAAATCATATCATACATTGTTAGTTAAAAGTAAATTGAAATACGGCCGTCGTGCCCACAGCTGGGCCGGCGTCGGTACTGTCCTCAGTGCGGACAACAAATGTTATACCTAAGTAATATTGAAAGGGTTATTGTGGTTCGTAGCTAGAATGTTCTATTGTAGATAAGCATTTTCCTTTTATCCAACTATGTCAACGAAGCTTCTATCAAATGAGGGTGGGACGGGGAGGAATTGATGAATGTTACTCGTCCATCGCTGCAGCAGCTGCAGAGGGGGATGCGGGAGAGTCGGATTGAACGAGTCATGTTTTAAATATTCCTAACTATCAATTATCAAGTATTACGTAAGCCGAATTTAATTATTTTTTTTACCCCTGCCTCCACCTCGTATATTGTTTTCTTGACGTCATATTGAAAGGATAATTCACATAGGATTAGTGTTTTTAATATCTAATAGGAGAATTTTTCACCCGTTCAATCGAATGCTGCACCGAAATTGATGGAATTTCGTCAACTGACAAGTGAAGTTTGCTCTCTTAGCATATATGTATGTATGATATTTCAATGTTGGATTTACATACGACGTTTTAAAGACGGTAACAGTATTATACAATTTTTATTTACAATTTTTATATCGTGTAAATGTATTATATAACGTGGGCTCCATTTTAAATCCATTTGCATATATTATATAATAAGTGGCCGTAGATATCTTAAACTAAAAAAAAACAGTATTTTTATCGACTTAAATATACATTATATCAATAAAGTAATCACGTTGGTAATGTGTATAAGAATCTTGCAATTATAAAACTTGTCTCTCAAAACTGCTGGCCTCGTAACTCTTAACGTAGATACCTTTAAGGCTTAAATTGGATTGGAAAAAAAAATAGTTCAAATATTAAATTTTAATGTGGTTACGTTTTTATTGTTTTAAGATATTGAACTCTATATCGTTCGTGTTGAGCTCGAGATTCGTTTGGCAAACGTTTAACAAAACGCAGCCAATAGTGTAGGCGCCGCCTCGGGAACCGCGCGTCGGGCGAGAATCGATTATCGAAACGTTCACCGTTCGAATCGATTACGCGATCGATCGATTTATCTACGGTAGGATAAGATATGATTTTTTTTACGATTTTTTTGTTTGTTCAAATGACAGCCATGTAACAGTACTTAGCGTTAGTTGTGTGTTTGGTTGTTTCGTTTGTATTAGCTCGTATGTGAAGTCTAAATATAGATTTAAAAATGGCGGCTTTGTATATTGTATACCGTGGAAGTTTTTACACAAGTTGTGTGTGCGGTCTGTTGTGATGCGATCAAACTAAGTATAGCCGTGTAATTCAGTTTAATAATTTAAATAACCCCTTGAATAATACTCTGTCCTCATTTTAATGGTGTTTTCAACGTGTAAATAAAAAATTGTCAAGTGCTCTCCTTGAATGTTGTATCTGTTAACATATTTTATTGGCCCACCGCTGGACCGGGTCTCTTATCGTAGCGTTGCCCGCTTAAATCACCATTTCGTGACAATCTCGGCACTGTCTTCCAATGAAAGTCCCAATAGAATCGGTTCAGCCGCTCCCGAGAGTAGCCCAGACGGGCAGACGGCAATACAGATAGCTAAGATTTGTTTTTAATTGTTTGTATTTTAGCATCGTGTGAATAACTCCAGATATGTATGAAATCACAGACGCTTCCATTTCGTTTACATGTTGTGAACAATATATTACTGTAAAGGAAAAATTGCCGCCATGTTATATACATTTCTTAAATGTCACAACTGTCACTGCTCTATGATAGCGTTTGCAGTTGGCGCCACTCTATAGTCTATATAATATGATATAGTATATAATACATTTTTATTCTGTTGTTTTTTCTATTATACGTATCGTTTTTATTATCAACAGTGTGTTAATATGTAAAATACACATCGTCGTCTCGCCGACGTAAACTTCCCTAATCAATTATTATAATATTATTCTTGTTGAACGTTATTGAAATTGAATTTAGAACATTGAAAGCTTTCAGGGTCTCGTGCGGTTTATACGTTCTATTGATTGATAGTTGGATCGAGATTAGGGCGTGTAATGATTTTTTTACGTTTTGACAGCGTCCGACTGGTTTTGGGCGTATGTGGGGGGCTTTGGAGGGCACCTCACGAGTCTGTGTCATAGTTAGCACATCTTCTTGCAGCTGTGGAATATGCCCACGCCCAGCTGTGGGGCGAAAAAAGTGCGGCGGCAACTATTGAGGTTGATTTTAACGAGATTTCGATATCCGCGTGGTTGGTTACATACCCTACAAGTAATGATAATAATACAATTCTATATCGCTGACAATCCTAAGTTTTTGTTATGCATTTCGATAATTTGACCAACGAATTCAACCGTTACTTTTAAACGAAACTTAATACGCATGAGGGGGACAGATAGCTACATGCGCTCGGGCCGCGAGAGCCAGATGCAGCTATACCTTCGGGCGGAGTCGGGCTCTGTCGAAACACTCCGTTGTCTATTACTTTATATATAATAGTATTACTAAAATGTTATTATTACGTAAAATGCTTCCGTAGAGTTGTTAATTTGATAACGTTTTTATTGTTTTTTTTAGTAAGTATACATATAAAGATTTCTTTAACGATGTGAATTGATGTCTGACTAATTACATTAATTATTTTATCGATGTATTGAAAATATTATATTATGTTAATGAAAATAAACTTAATGTAAGGTTAACATAGTGTCTCGTGTAAGCCAATATCGAATTTTACACTTTATTTTTCAACTTAAATCGTATAATAATCGATATTATAGTGAGAATGTCGACATTTCTTGTAGAGAATATTCCAGAATATCGCTTCACACAGCTATACATAATGTTAATGTATTACAAATGTTTTTATTATGCTTTACTATAAATGAAATCATGTTTGCAACGGTATTGAGATTGTTCTGAATCTTTTTTTTCTTCGATTTTATATAACCGTACCGTTGCACACATTTATAATATAATAAGATATTCTCATTAAAGCAAACTCGTAAGCAATATTGAGAGACGAAATCCTAATATCATAAGTAAATTATCACTCTACTAGTGTTTTATATATGATGTACATTCCAGTTTCTTCTATAATAATAGCACCGTCCTCGTCTGGCGCGCGCGGAGCGAACGGGACGGCGATACGCGGCCATATTGGTTCGACGGAGTGCGAGCGTAAGCCATATACGGAGTACCTAGAGTGCAATAAGGACAGGTGATAGTAGCATACATGTTAGGCGTACTAAGGTGTTCGACTGAAATGTAGAAAGGTATATATATAGCTGTCCCTGTCCGGCGCGCGAGACGAGCCTCGAACATGGTTATTGTACGCGAATCACAGTTTTATGTGTAAACGAAATATATGTATGGTTCACTTGAATAAATTGTATTAAACTGTGACGTGTTTTATTTGAAACAAATATACATTTAAGCTGGTCATATCAACATCAACACCTACATACAAAATATGCGGTCGATACCGTCCCACTTGTGGGATCATTATACTCTATTGTCTCGCTACTGGGCTCGATGTCAGAAAAAGGTTGGCAAAAGTTAAGAAACCATTGGTGTATATAACCTACCACAACAAACCCCTTTCTGGGGACAAGAAACCAAAATGTCTCGACCTGTCTTTGAAAACAAAAACCCTTCGATGCCTACGCCGTTAGACTCCGGTATCTCTATACACAGTATCCAACAGCCATCAGACCTGTAAACCACAGCGTATATATACATTCCTATACGAGTTAGTCCTTGCAGTGCCCTTGAATGAACCCTGTATACGTATATACATACATTGATGCCGGCGTTACCGAAGTGTGCGCGCTCACGTGGTAGTAATGATGCTCTAAACAACATTTCACGATTATTTAACATCATTTGTTGGCAATCATCGAGCCGCCAGGTTTTAAGGCGCCGTCGAGTTGATTTTAAAACATGAACGTCAGTCTTTAGCCACTTTTGTTTTAAATTATAGAGTAAATCAGTTATTCATAAACAATTAATAGCATAATGAATACATTTAATTTCCCTTACAGACCACAGTTTTCTATAATATCTGACATTACGAACTTTGAGTTCTTCTACATTATTACTCGCTTCAAAATCTAAATTAAGATCAATTTGCAATTTGTGATATTGTCCCAAGATATTTTGTGTTATCTCCAGTGTGTGGAGTTATCTAGACGAAACTTCAAAACAAACGCTTTTTTCAATTATTGTCTTCTGTTTGTCCGGGCTAACCTTTGGAACGCCTGAACCGATTATAATGGAACTTTTATTACAAGATAGAGAAGGTTATATGGAAGGATTTAGGTGGGTAACACCGCGGGGCATAGTAATTTATTACTGTACCTTAGAAGGAAAAAATCTCATACCGTTCCGCGGAAATTTGCCATAGAGGTCGTTTGTGCAGCTAACAATTGACAACCTTTTCAATTACCCACAATGACCATTACGAAAACATACGATCCAGGTAAATTGTTCGCTCATATTTCTATTATAAGGACTGGTACATACTGTAGGTATATGTTTTTTTAAACAGTGTTAGGTAACCTAGGCTTTAATTCCTTGCTTTTGGTTTCGAAACCCAGAACACCTTATCAATGTTGGTTGCAAAAATCAAAAATAGCGGCAAAAAATTTAAAGTAACCTGCTTTTTTTACAATTATTCATAATTTGAAGTCTGGATGAAGCAGGACAGGTTTGTTAGGACAGAGATATTTGGCACTCGATGCTTCCTGCCTACCCCGTGAGGGACCTGGCGTGATGGTTATGTATGTATGTATGTATGTATTGAAGTCTGCAAATATATATTTAGCACAGTATTAAAACCTGACTATGAGAGATCAGTTTCCAGCAGTGGAATAAGGTCGTAATCAGTTTTTAAACGCTTCAATTTCGCTAATTCAACTCCTGCTTAGTCACGAACAAAACTCCCTATGTAATTGTGCAGCGGAATCAAACCCGTCACTAAAACTAGTAACTGTACGTCCAACAATGTGTCACACGGCTAACTACCAACTACCCAGCGCCGCGTCTCGTGTTTAAAATTAATATTTCCTTCCTCTCCAGACGTTACTTATTAAGGGAATGACGCTTAAATAGGTCGATATGTGTACTTAAGGCTTTGAGAATTTATGGGCGCAGTCCAGATGCGGATAAATAAGCTGGACTATAAGACAACCCGAATTGAATTTAGTGTATTCTATAGAGATAAAAAATGAGAAAATAAAAAGAGAGAGAAAATAGAAATCTAGTCTGGCCTGTTGGTGTAGTGGTTAGAAACGTAAAACTAAGGTTTTGCTTCCATTCCCGTCGGTCATTTTGCTTCCATTTTCGGTTAAAATATTTAAAATTAAATATCACTCGCTATAACGGTAAAGGAAAACATTTTATAGAAAAAATCTACACACCTTATAGCTTCCAAAAATGTCTTGATTGTGCAAAATCTGCACCGCATTGGGCCAGCGTGGCAGACTATGGTTTCAACCTTACGAAATAAGAAATGTACCCGAAATTACGACTAACAGACGAAATTTATTGCTTTATTATTATTATTATACAATCACGCCAGGTCCCTAAAGAGGTAGGCAGGGCGCACCGAGTGCCAAATATTTCTGTCCTTACACAACTACCGTGCTTCATCCACATTCATTACTGTATTCATGAATACGTCGGTTGCGGAGGCTCTTGACTTCCCCGTCAGCCAGTGTCCTGTTTGGTCGAGATCGGACAGTCTTGTGACCAAGTGTGACATCATCATAGCTCACGAGATGAAACGGAATTACCTCTATAGAGGAATACCTTATTCGTAAAACGACGTCAGAGCAACCGTTTTCAAATATGGCGGTCATTTAGCTATTAATAAAAAATAGAATTAAAACAAATGAAATGAATATGTCAATATGTCATACATTTGGGAATACTCACGCATACACTCTACTTACGATTCGGAAGTTCAAAGTATGAAATAGTCTGCGTTTGAAATATCTTGGAAATTACAGCCTGGGACTTTTTGGATGAACAAGTATCCGCTAGGCTATCGTGCTACATCATAAGCCATCATTGTATGTTGAAATGCTGATTTATACAATATTAAAAGATGAAACGAGAGAACACGATTTTATACCTAGAATAAACACAAAATGGTAATCACAAAAACATTTACTCTAGGTAAAAATCGAATCCATTGCCTTCGGTTTACCAGATAGTCTGTAACAAATATACCAAAAGGGTAGGCATATGAGGGTGTATATATTTATTCTGTATCAACCCCCGCCCTCGCCCCCTACATAGCGATCCAGTTGACAAACCAATACGCAGCATGATCTATATTTTAAGCACTGTTTGTTCTGTAAGTATATTTTCATTCATAGTTTTAGTTAATTTTGTGCTCCACTAACAAACTCTACATTAACGCGAGGCAAACAATAAGCAAATATGCCTCGTTGTAGCGCCATGGTAGAGTTACTCTACAATGCCGTAGGTACTAGCGGAGTGCGGACTTAACTATATCTTAGCGCTCATAATTTTTTTTTTACGATTTAAAAACAGTGAAGTGATTTTGTGTTTTGTTTTTACTACAGCGGAGATTACTTGCGTCATTAAGGGTAGGTATTGTAATGATTATGATTACCAATTAATTATCTGTTAAAAAACGTTTGATTTTATTTTTTAAATATACCAGCATTCCTTACAAATTACAAGAGACTAAATATTTTTTTTAAATTGCATAACACTGAAAGAAATTTAATTAATTGTGTGAATCTTGTTTCAATAAAAAAAAAATATTTACACCTTGTATTATGTTCTTAAATATCTTGGACGAAAACGACAATTTTCTCAGATTTAGATATTTTTATAGGGGTACTTAGCTTTATGCTTAGAGACCGCGTGCGCGTGATCTATCATAATTATTTTTACCCTTATTGTATTTCATTAAGCAAGCTGTGTTTCATTAAGCACAGCTTGCCGAATAACCCTATTGCTTCGAAAACAACAGGAATTTGCTTAAGACCATAAAATATATTTGAACGTAACGTGCGTTTGCCGAGATGAAGATACGAGTAGCTCTCTGATATTTAAAACACAAAAAAATCTTTTAAAATGCTTGTTTACGCATGTAGATACGTCCAGTCTGTGTGTCCCAGACATGAAGGGTGATGAGCTAAACTTATATTTTATAGTGATCACAGATAATTTAATGTCCATAAATTTCTATCTACACACGTTAAGAATCTTTATCTATAATCTCGGAAGTAGCAAGGCCACAAACTTATCAATCTTACGCGAATCACTGAGCATATATGTATATATAGTTGCTGTTACTGGTAATAATTTTTATAATACTGAAAAAAAATTTTTAATTCGCTGACTAGCCCATGAATCGTATTCTTAGCGTATCTAACTGCGAAGCCGAAGATTATGGGTTTTGATAAAAAAATTATATACTTTTGATTCCAAGACTCTAGGAATAGTTGCAAATTGTAATTTCGTCGTGATTAAGCTTTTTTTGTTTATTTTTCCACAAAGTACACGTTTACGCTAAGAGTTTATTAAGGTAAAACAAAGCTTCAACAAAATCGGTATTAATTTAACAATTCTGCTTACTCTGCAGATCGCTAGGATTTACACAAAATAATTTTTGAAATCTCTAGAACAGTTTTCCTCACGAAGTATACATTCACCGATATAGCGAGGGATATTGAAATTTTGATTAATCACTGGAAAATCGTACGTGTCAGAATTTAAAATCGAACTAGGGTATCACTGCTTCTTAATAATAGTCCACACAAAACATAGTTGCGAAAAGCTCTTTTGAACTCCACAAATGAATTAGATGGGTGTTTATTAATCAGCAAAAAAGAACCGAATCACTTCAATAATGTTATGGAGCCACCATTTTTTTAGTCAAGAGATACATATTAATAAGATCCGGGTTGAAAATACAACGGATATCACATTGATCAGCTAAGTACATACAGTTCAATGAACTTGGAAGGTCATTTATATTTGAATTTAGAATTGTTATTAATTTCCCGAAGGGTAAGATGAGGCTTTTTAAGAATAGCGTGAAAAGAGCTCTTCTTTAAAGCCTGCAAGGCATTGGCGACTCGGTTATTTAAGTGTCCATAGTCTACCGTGATCACTTACCATCGGGTGGCCCGTCTGCCTGTTTGCTAACTTAATTACTTAACAATATATACAGAGCCTGTACAAAATTACACTCAGGAACAGAACAAAGAGATATAGGCAGTGTGAAAAGAATGAAAATTTTCTTAAAAAAAAATTTTTGGTTGGCTCGTTGGCATAGTGGTTAGTGAATCAGATTGAGCCATGGGCAGGGGTTTGATTCCTAAACTGGTCAAAGCTTTTTCTTTAATTATTTTGTCAATCTCCAATCGCCAATCAAGATCATAATGTCTGCGTAGTTTGCCATCTTGCCGTAGCTTGCCGCGTTATTTACAGCTTAAATGGAGAATACATTCCAATGAAAATCAAAAAATACCTACTAAGCGTGAGAACGAAGGTAAAACACATCATGATTCGCTAGTTACAAGCGATTAAAAGTAAATCGCAATATTCATCACAGCGATATTAACGCATCACGCGCGGGTGCATCGCATTTGCATGCTAATAAGACCTCGGAAAAAACAATGCACCCTATGCGGTTGCATAATGCATGCAAATCGCAAACATATGGTCAGCTCTGCGTCTATCTTTGATTACGATATCCATTGCTCAATGTTTATTTTGTTTAGTTATGTTGACTCTACATTAATTATTAACCGTTTCACTGGCGAGGAATATATTTTATAATATCAATATACTCGTATATAAATTACGTGTCACGTTGTTTGTCCGTGATGGACTCTTAAACTACTGAACCGATTTTAATCAAACTTTGCACACTATGTGCAGTTTGATCAGACTTGAAAGATAGGATAGTTTATATGCCAATTTATAGTCGCAATATTTTTTTACTGCCAAGTCAATCTTTTATAGGACAACTCTTAGTTCGATTAACATTGTACTAAGGTACCTACTTTTACATATAAAAATTTAGTTATTATAATTCAACCGCGGCAATGCATGGCCGGGTCTGGTAGTAGGTCATACAATATAGACGACCCTACCCCAGTTTACTCAGTTCAGTGATACATCAACACACATTCATATGTACGTCTGTGAATATTTTTCATCAGAATACGCAATAGTCTGTATTAACCAGGAATAAGCCTTTATATTACCATAAGTATTTAGTATATAGAATTAGTGTAAATAAATGCTATAACCGGATCCGTGATAAGCATACATACAACATAGTACACGTTATATAATACAGAGACATTTTAATGACAGTCAGATACAGAGCAAATATCTTAAATGGTATCGAAGCTAAACTCCGGGTTAACAAGCTCTACCACTACACATATAAGCCGACTACAGTGATCATAGCATTACGTCAGCTCAACAATAACGAGATATTTACATACACGACAAACCATTCAGTTAATGTGAGTAAATTGGGTCTTAACAGCGTACTCGCATTATGAAATAGATTTACGTTAAATGTGTTTCATAACCACCACATTTACGCGAGGTGGCCGCGCTAATTGAATGTGTTTATGTGATCCAAGTCACGAGCTAAGCCCTCCCCCCCCCCACCCACACACCCAACACCAACAAGCCAAACACAGACCCGCCACCCCCCCCCTCCTCCCCACCCCCCGCCTACCGCGGGACCTTCGCGTAGCACAACATCG
>DWQT01005037.1:0-10652 GCA_018244895.1 Myscelus amystis hages
CTAGATTTCATAAAAGAATGTCCACTGATTTGTGAAGTAAAGGAAAGTACGAACGCCGGGGAATATAATTCAATTGAAACGAACTGTCAAAAATATGGCCGTGACGCTTGTGTAAGACGATCTCGACGCGAAGTAAACAGGCGGTCGAGCGAGATCAGGCAGCTGGGATGAAGTCAAAGACAGACACTTTATGATATAGGTATACTTTATATACCAGTGTACTGCTTTGCATATCTCATACCAGGAGCTGAGGGTTTCTAAAGTAGTAATTTATGGAAACATGATGAACACCTGGACCGTTGATATTATTTACAGACTAACATCGCAAAACATAGACACGCAGTTGCGGACGCTAAGTAGGATGATTGATTTACAAAATCTTTTGGTTTTTCCTATTTAGTGCATTTTGAATACGATAGAAAAGGATAAAACATTTAATAGCTAAACGTTGGACATTTCTAAAACCGGAACAAGTTGTAACATGTAAACTTCCAGCTCTTAAGCTGTAAATGGCTGTGTAACGGAAACGATAGCTTAAGTTAATCAATCAGCGAATTAAACCTCAGTTAGTCTTCGAGAAGTTAGATAACTTTGATACACTGGCGGCGCAAAGGCGTATTTCCCTCTGTAACACAATTTGCCACTAGAATCGTCATGGAAACAATGATTGATTATATCAAACATAATATTGTTTTTCAACTTAGAAGTATGCTTACTTCTTATTTACTTCGCAATTAATCTAAAACTTATCAAATATGTATACAATTATCGACGTCTAGCTCCAGCAATGACGTAAAAGCTACAGAATAATCTCTTTCGAAGACGATTAGCCTTGAACGTCGGCTTCGATCAAATCAAATAATACTTTATTAAAGACAAGACAAATATGAAGATATTGGCTTACTAAGTAATACGATAATATTATATAGCGCAGTATTATTATATTTTACCTACATACGATTTTCTTCTTACGTTATTTATACGAAGTGCTTTAGGAAACCATTTGATTTGTACCAGATTTCTATGTTTAAATACGTGTTTTTGTCGCTAAAAGGCTGTGGTAATTTTTCCCAACAGTGACGCAGCCAAATTCTATTCAAGTGTACTATAAACATGAGAACCCTAGATGGGCAATGATAGTTACAGTATTTATTTACAACAAACATCGATTAAAATTAAGATTTTGCAAATAAATCTAATTAAGGTTTCGTAAATAAATCTAACTTGTCTAGTAAAATTTAAAGCATCGACTTGAAATTAATAGTTAAACAAAGAATTTAGAAACTTACTTATAAGATAAAGGCTAAATAAAACTACATTACTGCGTAGAAAGTTCTAAGAAGACACACATATATAGGTCCATAGTGTCTAACCTCAGGTCATAGTATCATAGGTCCGAGCAGACGCGAGATAGACAGTGCACAATCAACTGACGATGACTTTGAAATGTACCAATGATTTCTGAGTATTATAATATCATATTTAAATGAAACAATTACAAATTCAACGATCAGTATTATACTGCGCATTGGTTAATTGATAAGGTATATCAGCCCAACAAATGATGCATAGGAAATGCGTCAGTGTCATTTGAAAACAAGATTGTTTCTTTTGATGTACTTTATAGTGATTTGTATTATCATTTATTTCCCGTATTCCGAGAGTTTGTATCCGACGAAAAACGCAGACGTAAAATACGGGAAAAATTCCCATTCTAAAATCTTGGACTCTTACAAGTATTGAGATTAAATTACATAGGTACTCAATCAACTCTTAAGAGGAGAAACGGCGCATAGGTCTGTGTCTAAATTAACAATAATGCTTGATTCAATAAATATTTTTTCCTTTCATCTTTGACCAATTACAGTTGATTTTTGAGCGTTAAATACAAGTAATCATACTTAACAATTTTGCCTTTACTTTTCACTGGACAATGAAATATTCAAGAGCACAAAAAATGTTTACAAAAATCGTACTAAAACTTAAGAGCTTACTAAATTACCGAGTTCTCTAGAATTATCGACCGAATCTCTTACCGAATTCTCACTGCGAGGTATCCAAAATAGGGTAAACAACACACATTATACATATACATAATGAGAAACGTCTGGTACTAAACTTTCATAACAAATTTGGAATGTGGTTGAAACCTTATTCTACAAATATACAAATTATGAGATTTCCTTCTTTCTTTAAAATCAATAAAGTCGCCATCTCCGGAGTCGGTTAAGAATTTTTAATAACCACCTCTGTTTACTAAATAAGAAAAAGCAAATAGGAGTAGGTAGATATAGGTACATATGCTCACTTAAGCACGTTCAAAATCATAGTTCGTTTTCGTAACAGAAGAACATTTTTATTTCACAAACGATCGAATAACGTGATATGTTTAGAATATTTATGCATAATAGATAAAGTTAAGTTTACGAGTAGGATGTCGTTGAATCAGGCGCGCGCGTTTCGTTGCGTCTTCAAAATAACATTAACGTACTTTAGTTTGGAGATTTTGATAAGTATACATATGCCAATGATGTATCTCTCAGAAAAATCAAGGAATCTGTAAAAGATCTTGAATAGTTGACATTGGGGTTCTAAACTCGTCAATTAATCGATTAATCGATTACTCGATTAATTCGTCAAAAAAATATTTTATAATTGTAATAAATGTAATTTGTACGGTAACATTTCTAAGAAATCTATTGTTGCTCACGAACAAACACAAGTTATTATTGGCAAAGCAATTTTGGTGTCCGTAATAAAATCTATAGACTGCGAAATAGTCTCGCCGCAGTCGCCGCTATAATATGCTGTTAGGATAAAAAAGAGGACCATCAAAAAGCTATTTCCGCGATATTAGATCGAAAGTATCTATCGCATGAGAATCGCAACGATAACGGATCTGAGAGTATTAGAAATGTATAACCAATGATCGGAAAGTGATGTAGAAATGATAGAGATAGAGTAGACACATCAAAATACCGCATTTTCTTATTAACATTTTTAGTTACCTATAACTAAGTCTATTAAACTTCATAATTACTATGACAATTAAATAGAAACGCCAAGAAAAACCCTTACAATTTATGATATTTAATTATTTCTAGAAATCCTTAAACGATTTGAGACAGTCATAATTCTTGTCATCATCCCTTTAATAAAAGTATAAATCCTTTAGAATAGTGCAAAGCTTTACCGAAACCCAAGAGATTGATAGATGTTTCTCAAAGCCTAAATGACGAAGCTAAAAGTAAGACATCTCTAGGTAAAGTATGAAGATTTTGCAAGGTTAACAATTTTATACATAGCAGTGACAATTCAAATCTGTATGTACGCAGCAGTTTTCATATAAGTAGGCTTTAAATAGAGAAAACGGCTGAGAAGGTATTTAAACATAGCGTACTAACTGAGTACCTCAACCTTTTTGTATCTATACACTCCCTCTCTCTCTCTCACATATCTCTAAAATAAACCTAGTCATTTTTTTACTTAACTACATAGTTCGCTCCTAATTAGCGCTTGTAATTATTAAAGGCTAAAATATACACTTACGTTATTTCAAGCTTAAATTCGGGCTTCTAAATCGATAAGCAAACAAACAAGCGTGCACTATTACATGAAGGGAGAATATAAGACGGGGAAGCAGTTCGGAATGTGGAAACGATACTCGTAACGCGGTTATTAAAACTGACCCCGGGCGCAGATTAAAACAAGGTCCCCTGATAAATAGTACTGTTCACCTCTACATATTTATAGTTAGCAATTACGATAGGGTCAGTGTATTATTAATAAACATTTGGTAAACTCAGTGATGCTTATCAGAAATTTTAGATTCTTTACATACGAGACATATTTTTATCGCCTCTCCGAAGATTTTTTGTTACAAGTTTGTTTACACTATATAAAGGGACTTGTAAAATATGTCTAATCTCTGACAAATCCATTAATTACGATCATTATGTTACAAGTTCAACATTTTTTATACCAATAACTATTCGCTAAAAGTTTTTAATTAAACAATAAACTAGTTCCCAATCCCGTGCGATTTGTATCAAAGCAATAAAAGGAGGCTTTCATAAGCCGAGGGGAAAGTCCGGAATAAATATGACATAAACACTCATAAGGGCGCGGATTACGACTGACCCCGGCCAAAGATAAAATAGGCACACTATGAAAATTGTATTATTCACAACACAAATAATATTTGTAAAATGTCAGATATCTTTGTAGTACAGACACCAGTTTTAAATGTACCTTTAACATTTTTATTAAGACTATAATTCCTTGCCAAATTAACCTGTTTCCATTAGCTCTGTGGTTGAGATCGATAAAAAGACTATTTTGAGTCGAATTGAATGGTACAGTCAGGAATAAATATGACATAAATACTTGTACAAAGGGGATTACGTTTGATCTTAGAGCAAGGATAAACTGGAACGATATTACAACACGATACGGAAACTTTTCTTATTACCAAACTATTCGTTATATACATCCATATAAACGTATAAGAGTTAATAAAAGGAAAGTTGTGCCATATAGCTTAATAAGAATAAACTCATGATTTCACAGCTGATTTCAAAACTATACTAATAGTTTTCATAATAATGTTGAAGTTGTAGTGTTACTTAATTAATGAAGTGTACAAAGTAACTGGTTGTATTTCCCCGTAACAGAGTTTGAAGTACTTACATTGTTCATGTGCGTCTTATTTTTCATAATAGATAAATGTATTACCTGTAATAAAAAGGCATACCGTTAAAAAAAAAAACAAATTTAACAAGGGAGTGATTTATTTAAATATTACAACTTACTAAACAAAAACTTAGACATTGCTTATGCTTAATCATTCACATCTTACTGTTTAGTAATAAGTACACTATATTTAGGCACAATTGCAAATATTACAAGAAATGTATACGAATATTTCTTTTGCAGCGAAGGAAGTAATGATATTTTTGTATTCGACTTTCACACGATATCTATGCACAATGTTATTTGCGTTTCCCGCAATTTATTTCCCCGTATAAATTATACTACCATTAACTTGAATATAAACGAAATGCGGAGAAACCGAGCCTCCCGCGGCTTGGGTGCGTTATTGCCCGCATCTTTATCCTCATTTCCAATGTTAATAAATTTCAGTTTTTAATTCTCTTTAATATTACATAAGCGGTGTTTTTTTCCAATTCAATTGCGAGGTGAATTGAGATATTATTACCTTTGAGGTAAATAGGAGCACATTTGTGAATGATGGTCTATTCGACGTTTATTACAGTATGTTCAATATTAGATGTCATGGATTGATCAATGTTTTTACATATGAAGCAAATTATATAAGTTTATATAAGGATTTTTGTTAAATACCTCATTATTTATATTGTAATACTTTCGCCGATCAAACATGAACGTGGATAAATACGAGGTACAGAAGCATCGATCGTTCTTAACGCAAAGCACGATGCACGATAGGCTTCCAAAAGCTATTTGAGTAGACGATCCACTATTGCAACCGAGCGTTACAATGGTATTATAAATTAATTATAAACTTCAGAATTTGTGTATAATAGCCGTAGGAGGAATAGCTGAGGTAACTTTATGTTGTAATGCAGCAGTTGGAACGGGATACGAAATGAGCACTGCCATAACAGGGATTAAAGTTTGTGATTGCTTGTGAAATCGTGGTTCTTCTCGAAAATCTTCACGTTATGTTTACTGTACACAAATACTAAGCGACAGACATACGTAACGACTAAGAAACGGACAGTTATTACACCTGTAAATTGAACTTTTCAAACTGCTTTTTAAAACATGAATGAAAATTCAGATGTTTTCAAAAAACCATATAAGAAATAAAGTGAAAATGACAACGAATAAACTATACCCATTTTTTTACCTACGATATTTATGTACATGTGCATACTCGTATATGTATTTCATAGGTATCATTAATCGTCTTTGTGTGACCTAAAGCCCTAGGTCAAAATTCGACGAAAAAATTTGCTGAAACAAGAAAAAGATGTAACTGAGCCAGTTACTTAGCGCTTAATTGCAGTTCACAAAGTGGATGGAGTTAACGAATAGATTAGAGACATCAAAACCCACTCAATAATGCAAAATCGATACACCAGCAAAATATTAATTGCACGGCCTCATATGGACTGCGGCGTATGCAAGTGACAAAGCGGACTAATGATTCACATCAATCAATCTGAAATGTGAAATCTGGATGACAGGTTGGAGGTGAAATTCAAATGGTTCGACCCAAATCTAGCCCCCGTGGGAAACTTGAGGATTAGAATAACGAGCGAAATAAGGCAATTGTGACGAAAGGCGAAACTTATCCAAACCGTTTGGTTTTCACAAGGATTAACAATAACAATCATATACGAAGGAGAGTTAGTGGGAACACGAGGTTGATATAACAGTAAGTGTTTAAAAGATTACAAAAGCTATATATTTGGTCTAAAATCATTTAGCTAACTAACGAATTCGCTATCGTTATTTAGTCTATCACACAAAGACAAGTAGATGTGGATGCATATATCTGTAGTTCTGTATATCTGTGTAGTTATTTCACTACACTTGATTAAACGATCATTTGTCTCTGTCCTCGGTCAGTTGTGAATTTGCGAATGAGGATCGACTTTGTATTGCATTGTCATAACTGACATTTCACTTGCTATGCCAGTGCATTTGCGAATACAATTTATCACTTGTAATTTCGTGTCATGTCAACGTTGAGTGACACGATCTGTGGATTTCTTATTACTGTACGTCTTAATACCACGATGTATTTTGTAGTCAATGTAACAAAGCAATTTTCCGATTGGCAAATTTCTCCAGCACAAAGATCACGAAGTATATCCGTGAAGTTGGAGAGCTTTGAGAGTGGGGGATCGGGCGAAATTAGTCTCTAAACAGGTCCAATTTCACAGACGACGCTAATCTCGCCCGAGCAACTCGACTTTCATTAGCATTTGTGTAATTTTATCAGAGGATCGCGTACCCTGCACCCGCCCGGCACAGGGTTATTTCGACCCATTTGTTCCCAATCCTGTTTGTTTAACTAACCCGAAGTTTGCTCCCGAAATTTTATGTAAATCCACTCGACAATTTCTACTTTACGATTGCACAAACGGTTGATAATAAAGCTCGTAGGACGGGAAATATTTCAGCAATACAAAGGGAACTCTTGTATTGTGTAGGCAACAAATTGTTGCTACAGAACAAAAACAAAGGAAAATATATATCGTATTGTTCTCGGTGCAGTTTTGAAATACTACAGTCAAATTACTACAGAACTGAACTCTCTCGAAGATTAAAATATTCCATTTTCGAACTTAAAATACAACTTTCTCATATATATAAATTTTATGAATTTATTATTGTGTAATATAAAAATAAGTATTTGAAAGTATGCGCATAATTAACATTGATGGAATCACGATAAAAACTTCGCGTTCCAGTTTGTTGCGTTGTAACTCGCTTTTGTTGCCCCGCATAGTTGATTTCCAATTAGGATCCAAAAACTTCACCACGTATTTCATGTAAGCGAGGGTAATTTTCTGTCGCGGTTTGTAACGGCGCCAACTTTGACCAATTAATAAATTCAACAAGAGGACCAAATTAGAAAATAATAACGCCAACGAATTAAAAAGTTCGTCTGCGTTATAATAAATTCACAACCCTGGTTATTGAACTAATGAGTTCGTACATTTGTTACAAAAAAACAATGTATACCTCGGATTCGATTTTAATAAAGAGTTCTCGGTGAAGTTTCCTCGGTTGATAGCGAGGGAAAATATCACTAGAAAATCTGCATTTCTCATGAATAGATTTGAAATCTCACATAAACCGAGAGGCGACGCTAAGAGTCTGCCACGTCGCCGTGACTAGTAAAGTGGCAAAATTGCCTTCGGAACGTTAAGCTCGCAACGTGGAATCCTTTCAGCAGTATACTTATATTGAACGGGTTCAATGTATATTTATCCCGAAAATGTTTAAAACGCAAGCTCGAAGGACCACGAGTCTCTGTTATTCTCGATAACGGTTTTTTTTTACCATTATACGAGTAACTCCAGGGTGTATTAAAACATGTATATATACATATATGTGACTATATACAAATCGAATGGAACTTTTAAGGATTTTGATCAATTTGATTACACAATAGACCTATCGAAATGTGCGTGCAGTAAGTGTTTCTGTGATATTTTGTTTCATAAAAGTTTAATGATGTAGATAACTTAAAAAATCGAAATGCGTCACACTTTTTAATTAATATTTTTTCTAAACGAAATTCACACCGAGTAGAGAACGAAAAGAAATACACGAATAAGACTCAGGAAAAACCTCGAGAAACGCGCGAGACGGCTTGTGCTAAGCTTCTTCAGTCTATTGAATTTGTCACAGAATGGATGCTTTTATGTTACTCCAGTATTGCAATAGTAAAAAATATGCGGAACCAGCATCACATTTGTAAAGAATATCGGAGACACAAAACCTTTCCTACACGTTTTAAACAAAAACAAAATATTTAAACCTGACGAACTGATTTTTGAGGTAAACATCTTTGACTTTCGTCGCTATGATTAATTAAAAAAAAATTAAAGCCCATTTACATTCAACTTTGCGAGAAAAATTTGCTGCTCTTTAATTTCATCTACATTTAAGCTTATAAGATAGGAAATCATATTTTTAGTTGGAATTTATTATAATATTGTACGATGAAATATCTGCACAGTGCAAAAGTAAATAGGAATAACTAGAATTAATTCTCAGGTTTACTAACGCACCTGCATTTAAACTGAAACAAATCCTTACTCCAAATAGTGATTATGTACACTTGTGAAGCTGCAGTAAGCTCTTAAAATCAGGATCCAGCATGCCCCTTCGAAAGTATTATTAAATTAACTGAAAATTCGCTGATTCCCCGCTGCGTAAATATGCTGTCCGAATCTGGGGCCCACATAACAATAAACATTTCATCTTATATTCATTTTTAAGACTCATTTGTTACTTATTTATTGTAACTAACTATAATAAGAGTATTATAAGCGCACATACACTTTAATTTATCAACGTAATGAAAAATAAAATATTCAGTAACAATAGTGAAATATTTTTCCTTAGGTAAACAAAATGTGATATTCACACCTTTCTATCACAACGCATACGAGTACATACGAAATTCATTCGACTGTACACGTAGGGGAGCATTATCTTCTAAAGCAGTAGGGGAAAAGGTACTGCCGGGGCTTTCGAGCGAACGCGATCTATTCGGAGGCATTCGATCGCAATTTGCCAACTCTAAGGGCCCAGCGGGCCTTGTATGAACATCCTTCGATAACGTAGGGAATAACGCACAGTACTTTTATGGAGGCCCGTATTTTGATGTTACAGACTGGGGCCTTTTTAACAAAACATATTGTTCTGATAATAAGAGAAAAGAATTGTACCATCACATACTATATCAAATTCTTTATACAGCTTCATTAAATCATGATTATTTCACTGGTAAGGGACCCTGTCCGCTGAGACACCTTTGTCTTTTGTCTTTATTTGATTTAAACTCAGAACGAATATTTGAATGTCAAACACCTGTATACTCGTATACTATCTGGGTGTAAGCTAGGTCAGCTAGGTCAGCTAGGTTTGAGAACAGACTTTCGGTAAGTTTTTTTTAAATCTATTTGTCGCAAATTAAATAGGTCCTATTCTGCGGCATAGCTTTAAGCAGAAAACTGTATGAATTTTAAATTTAGAGACATCCGCAAGTACAATAGCTACAGTTTGTTGGATTCTTTAAAAATACGCTCAAAGAAAAATTTATATCTCTTCGTACCTGTCGCTTTCTTAAAATGAGATTTTCTAAAGACTGGCGTCATTGTTAATGAAAGACATTTTATAAAACCTCTGAATGGATTTAGCTTCTTCTTACCTTTCATTCATTTTATTTATTTAACCAGAATGTGCTTTCTATAGAAATTTAGTTATAGCTCAATACGAGGGAATGTTTTGAATACAGTGGTCGCTAAAACACGTTAAAACTAGAATTATTGTTCGATACTCTCTCCCATGACGTGGCACACCAATTAAAATTTTTTTTCTATCTGTCAAATTTGAAATTTGAATTCCTATTTATATTGTACAACATGCTTACGGCTACGGAATGACCTGAAGGGTAGTGTGTAAAACATCATTTTTGTGTCGACCGCTCCAGCTGCAATACTATACAAGTTACCTACACATGTATACATTTATATTTATTATTAGATACGTATATCCTTCTTGTATTTGCTCTACGACTTTTATCGTTTTATCTTTTATTTTGCTTTCAACCTGAAATTAGATTCATTATTTTATTTACGTATTCCATAACTCTCCTTTGGTACCGCCTTTGACATTTCTCTGCTCATCCCTGAGGTGGGCTGGTAGAAAATGCTTTTTATATTATTAAGCCTCCTACTTGTACCACAATTTTTTGGTTCAATAAAGCATGAATAAATACATATTTAAAGCCGAAGAAGTTGTTTTTTTGAACGCGCTCATATCTGGAAGTAAAAGATAAATTAGAAAAAATATTTCCTATATGTACTTCATGCCTGTTTATTGTAGTAGATTTTAGATTAAGTAAAATTACCGTATGATAT
>DWQT01005038.1:0-10651 GCA_018244895.1 Myscelus amystis hages
CTGAATAATTCGTAATAAAATGAATAATAAAATTAATGTTTTTTTAACTTTAAAAATTCGTCCCTGAAGAGGTTAATTAACTATAAGTAAATAACGGTTCAGAGCACTTGATTAATAAATATTAATAGCCTTAAACCATCGATGACTGCTTTAAGACTTTAATGCAAGGACTTAAAAAGGCTTTTTTTTTCAGGACATTCAGTATTAGATTACCGCAATATGCCTAGTAGATGCCTATTTATTCTACGTACCTAATTTAATTTAATTTAAAAATTTAAGCAACCTTATTGGTACTGGAACTTTAACACGCGGTTAACACTGCATAACTGATGGATTTTCGTATATAATATCTCTCATCTATTTAAAGGAGATACAGTTTTCCTAAAAGTACATACGTCACGCTTACCTATATTCCACACTCGAGCACAAATATTTTTGCAGCACCTACTCAATAAAAAAAGGAATTATCTTTTTTTAGATAATTAATCGGATGGCCATTTAAGTCGAATCGGAAATTCTCAAAGCAAGAAGTAACAGTCGTTTAAGGATAAATATAGTTGGATGTGGTATAGTTGCGGTGCCTTTAAAAGGCACACACCATAACATCCATATATCGACCAGCAAATATATAAGATAAGATAACATAGATACAATATAGATAACAAAGATACACCAATAATTATTTACGAAACACGAACAAATGCAACGCTTGTAGTAATGATACTCGTATAAAATTATCGATAAAAAAAGAATATTCAGATACGAAAGCGACAGTTATTCGTGTTATTGTTCTGCGGCCAACTCTGCGGCAATACGCCGAAAATGTGTCATAGGAAAATATTACCATAAATTAAATGGGGTGCGAAAGTTCATTGATCCGCTCGAAGGCGGTCGGAAATAGGTTACCTACACAAACCGCGACCCGAGTGCTGTGTCATTTGTCGTTGAAACTTATGAAATCTTTATCAAAACCGCCCGCTGCGGAAGCGGGCATGGAGCCAGTATGATAGCAATTCTTTGAATTTGCGTAAATAAAAATGTCGTCGTAGTTAAAACGATCGATAAAACTACACTTGAATGGGCTTGTGAGAAATATTCATGAGCGATTCTGTGCTCTGGAAGGAAAGGTAAGCTGTGGGTAACGGTTGTCATCGTCAAACCTGGTCGAAGGCCTTAAAGACGGTTTAAAAACATCCGACAGTCTCGTTGGCCAGTAACCGGACGCAAAAAGGGTTGTCGACCAATAAATTTTAATTACCTCTTGTCTGATGTTGAAACAACATTCGCCTTAGAAAGAGACTAAATGTTGGTCCAATGCTTTGAATGGACTATTAGTAACTGCGCTAACGTGTACATACAAATACTAGCGAGATTAATGTTACTTATATTAACCAAACACATACTGTGTTTATAAAACCTATTACTAATTAATATTTTCAGTTCCATTCCTACAGTCCTATTCGTGTTCAGAAAAATAGACGGTTAACCACTATTAATATCAAAGAAGAAAACATATGTTTTAAAAACATTTAGTTATATCCTACTTGTGATACCGGCAATGTTCTGATTAAGCACGCACGGCATCACACCTTTATTGGTTCACGGAAAACATAACAAAAGATAAGGGCTCTGTAATCAACAAATCACAATGCCAATAAGCAGATAACGGTAAGTATTTAATGAGCACATTTTAAATATTAGCGAGGAAACTTCAACAATGTGTACAGTTTGATAACAGTCAGCGTTATACTGTTACGCCTAAATTATGCTTCATCAATTACAGGCGCATTTCGGGCGAATAAATTCTTATTAGACCGTAAACATTTATACATTAAAGGCAAAAAAGATCAAGAAAATCGAAATGTTATGTTTTACACGTATGGCCTGATTTAGTGTTTTTTAATGCCTACCCTATTGGATACTAATAATAAAAAACACTTACCATTTTTCACCCGAGACCGAATAACTGCCAGTAGTCCCATGCGGTACACGACATGTTCCAGAAGATTGGCTCTGGAAAATTAACATTAAAATAAAAATAAATTAAAACTGGAATTATACACCGGTATCGAACCTCTACACTTGTTATGTATTTTTTAACTTTACTGATTCAAGATACCGAAGCAGAGTTGTTATAATAAGGTTAAAATTATTGCCACATCTCAAAGATGTCTGTATGGTAATGTTCTTTTGATGATTCATAATTTATTAATAAACTGATTCACTGAGAACAATCATATTATATCTAGAATCTCTTGTCCTTGTATAATGTCATTGTTATGTTGGATTTATGAAATTGTTAATACACATGAACCACTACATCATAAATTGTATAACAAACTGTTTAAGGAATTTAGGGAGGACACACAATAAAGGTCCCACGACAAATATCATGTTCATGCAAATAAGGATGCATCAATGATGAATAAAAAAAATCGAAATATTACATTGAACAAATTTTTTACATCGTAATTATATGGTGTAAATACATTTTCCAATCCAAATGAGCTGTGTGTTGGATTATGCTTTAAGCCATCGTGAGTTGCAGGACAGTAGTCAAGCAATGGAATATAAAATGAGTTACAGCTAACTGATGAAATATTGCCGTAATTAATTGGAAATAATGATACTAATTTGTTTGATGCGCTATAGACCATAAGAGAGCATATGCAGAAAAAATTATAATAACAAATTTCATTAACAACCACTTTATCTTTTTATTGCAAAATTACTAATTTGCAATTGTTTAAAAACTACGTCATTTTTAACTGATGTTAATTACAAAGCAAATATTTCAATTTCTTTACCAAAATGTAGTGCAATGGGCAGATAGGAGCTTCTTTATTTTTTGTAAATAGACATTTATAAGAGACACTCATAGCCTGTATGTGCCAGTGTGTGATGACTAAAAACTAAAATAAAAAACATTCATATCCATCCTTAAAAAATACAAACCTAAATATGGGCTGCTAATAAAAAAGAATATTAAGATAAAGAGCTGAAGAATCTACTTTAAAGTGCTTGGCTATCTGCCAAATTTCTATACACATATGTTCAAAGAATGTTTTGTTTAGGGAAGAGTTAAAGTTACTTATTTATACCTATAAATCGTAAACGTAACATCTGCAGTAGATATAAAAAAAATAGGTTGGATTATACTTTATTATCTGTTATATTATTTAAAAAAAGTCCATTTTTGAATTTACAGCTGAGACTTGAATCAGTAAATACCTAGATAATTACTGGATGCATACATGTCTAATAAGCTATTAACCAGACAGTATCAACATTCCTGCAATTAATTCAATGTCGTGTGCTCTTAATGAGGTAATGCAAGCAAGCAAGGTCTTAATTAATTCGTCAGTAAACACGCAATAATTAACGTGTCTGCCGCTAGTTTTTTTACAAACGTTACTCTTCCGTAATTTGCGTACAATCAATGAATGAGAATGAGTAATCTTTGTTTAGGATTATTTATTGCGTAAAGTCGTTGACCAACTACTTCCCGTTATAAACTAACTTATCTTATTGGTGACTCACTACACTACTATAATATTTAACGAATGCAAAAGGAACAGTGTCCTTCTATGCTTTCCGCTATGTGTCGACGTGACACTTTCAAATATGAATTTACACAAATTATTTAAACAAAATATAGCGTTTAAGTTATTTTACAAAGACAAAACAATGTTTAGTTAAAAAATTTGTACTACTCTATAAATTTTACTTACTTGGTCCGGAATCCGGCAGTGCCGTATTGAATGAAAACGTCGCTGGTTTTCGGATGCATTTCTCTGGCGAACGCGTACACGACTCGTAAGCTACTTGGCGGCATTCTGTTCGGCGAAATTAATTTATAAGGCCGCGTATAACTCAGGTACAATCACTTGGAATCAACAAACGAGATTTCTACATTCCCGCTGTGACAGCGGCGAGCGAGTTTGTGTAATAAAAGAACGTCAAAAGGAAATGTCAAACGACTAAATAGTTCCTCTATATACAAAAGTACTTTAACTCTATTGTGAGACGTGATAAGACTGGAATACTAAAAATGGTCGAGTTATAGATGTAAAAATCAAAGAGAACAAATGTTCATATAGTTAATCTACTGCACTACAGATGGCGTAAAATACCATTCTTAAATACCTACTACTTGATAATAGATGTCGCTGGTATTTCTAACAACAGTACACGAAAAAATTCGGTCTATAACGTAACGTAATGTAACATCACGACTGTCATCCCCGAAGGGGTAGTCAGAGGAGTGTATCTAGCTCTAAAACTTTAAATTATAAATAATTATTAGAAGGCATATTTCCAGAAAACAGGATCATAATTTATTTACTTAATCTGATTTAAAATTAAGTATTGTCCCATCGAGACTTATATTTTTTGCGTTCTTTATTAATAAAAGGATATGCATAAAGTGGCAAGAGCGACTAATTGGCGATCCACGCGTCGTTTGGTCTTGCGTGACGTGACGTAGAGTGGCGACTTGGCGTTATTAATTGGTATTTGGATTAATGCCAACAGTGGACATCACTACTCTAGACTTACGGAGAAACGAGTTAATTATAATTAGTTATCCAATTAAATCTCAGATGATAGCATCGTGGTTAAATCAGAGTTCAAAACTGAAGCATACATATCCGTTATTCAACATACATCAAAATGACATAAAAGTAAGATAAGAAAATTTTCAAGACCTATCTTGACAATGACAAATTTCATGTATTAGACAGACTTACCAGCGTAAAAGTCTAAACATAGATTACCTAATTACATAAAAATATAGGTATTTCGCTCAAATAATAGGTACTTGGATGACATACGTGTTAGCACACCTATACCTACTAAAAACATGATGAAACGCAATTAACATTCTTTGGAATTCTTTTATTTTTCTCACTATACCACTGCCAAAAGCGCTTCATCGCGTGCTTATATAAATACAACTCTGTTAGTAGAATTGCGCCGGAATAGTCGAGCAACATCAAGAAACCCTCAGGCACTAAATCAATTAGCTATGACACGGCGACATGTGTGTCTATTTGTCTAAATTAGTGCAACAAACGAGTTCTATTAATAGTTCTCTTTCCGGGCGCCGCCTCGCAATAATTAGCGATCAGGCAATTAGTGGCACGATACCGTTTTAATTAGTCGAATGGAAAGAAACCTTTTACAAACTTTAACGCGTTGGCTTTCAATCGAAGAGTCAACTTACCTACCGTTTAGACCTCGGCTAGGTTCACGCAACGAGACAACGTTGTAAGTCTAATAGGACGAATAAGACAAGGGATTTCTCTTAGAGAAATAACTATTCCCCTGTCATTGGAACGAAAAGCTTAGGTAGTTATGAAATCAATGTAGGTATTTTAGTTAATAATGTAAACAAACTTTGTGCCATGTCTTATGAGCAAAGTTTTGCTACAACAGTACAACTGACAAGCCTCTCATTACTCACAAGCAACTTTTAATGTTAAATGTACTTTGTTTTATCTTTTAATGTTACAGGAAAACTGCATTTAATTTCCTTATTTAGTTTCCATGTTTCACAATAAAACCACGTCTGCTGCATAAAATTAACAAAAAAATGACAAAATAAGACTGTTAGCAACAAAGTACGTACATTTCGTAATCATTTGGTTCTGCGTACATTTTTTCGACGTTTAACAGATCGAGTAGATGTTAAGCAATTTTTTAAAGTGAAAATTAATTTATCGACATTTGTTACCTTGGGTTTGATTCGTCTCATGTTTTTTAAGTTAACGAATTAAGAAAGAAGTAAATGTATAAGAACACAGATATTAATATGCCACTATGATGTACCTATTGTTGCTATTTTGCTACTACAATGTACATACATAGGGCCTCCAGTGTCCAGGGCCTCTAACAGATTAAACAAGATCCTGTGCATAATACCGTTTACAATACATTACATTAATACATTACGTATCGTACCTAACGCTAAAACGTATTATTATTGACACGATATGAGATGGTAGGCAATATCAGTGCGGCGATGGACGCCATAACTGCGACGATTTCGTTACCAACCAGTGTACTGCGACTCCCAGTTACTCTTGCGTTGGAAAATTTCCAATTCCGTCGTACATACACCTTGAACCCTATATCGATAATTATAAAATCGATAATCCCCTGATAGTGGTTATTAAACAAATTGGTTGGCTGTTATTATAGGGACGTTTCATATAGAATCGGGGCTCTGGTGAAATGGTTTGATGAATAGAACATTAAGTCATTTAGTCATATGCCAAGCGCTCTGCTATTATGTAACTATTAAGTAGTTTTGAAATATCAATTAGGGTTTTATATAAAGCCGCTATTAATTTATGTAGCAGTATTTGTATTTCTTTGAATATAAAAAGAGTGGCAAAGAGCAGGCAGGTCGCTCGAGACTGCTGTCACTCGTGGACATCAACAACCGAATTTTAACAGGACTTTTTTATCCATCTAACCTGGCAAACCGTCACCGTCGCCTATGGACATGAGTAACATCAGAGGATTTACGTATGCATTGCTGATTTTACAGAAGAGCTCCATACACGCTTTCCTTAAAAAGTCCATGATAGGGACAGGCCTGTTACTGACAGTTAGAACCTAGGTACTAATAGACATTAGTTATATTGAAGTAAGGTATTGTGTCACAAATATATACCTAGGTATCTAGTACCTACCTAAACCGAGAGGTACAAGATTTAGAAATAGAAATAGGAAGATTTATTCAAAGCAATAAGGTACATAAACTTTTAAAAGTACTTGTTTTGGCTTTTAATAGTATGATGTATCTAATGGTAGGTATTTCTTAGGCCTCTTAAAACAGGAATACAATAACGGCAATCCACAACTGCGTTTGTACGTTAAATTAGTACTTCAGGCTGCTCTTAAGACAGTAAATAGTGCTAATACCATCTTTTATGAATGGTGACGCCGGGCGTGTGGTCCGCCTTAATACAATTAGAGTGCCCGCGTGATGTACGGTGAATGGGGAAATTGACGCAGAGGTATTTACGATATTTATGTTTGAGCGGGATTTCTAGTGTGAATATCCGAACACGAAGGAATCGGAAACATACAAAGTTGAAGTTCTGTCAGATTTAAAATATTGAAAAACATTTAATCATTATTTTTCTTTTTATAAATTTAGCTTTTTATTTGCATTTTTATATGTTTATATATCTAAGTATTTATCATGTTGTGAACTTATTTATACCTTTGCAACTAAGTAGGACCAAATAGTCCATTTTGGACTTAAAGTTCGATTATAAAGAAAAGAAAGCTTATTTTTTCTGTATTTGGATTTCTTTATATTCACTGATAAAATACTCAACACACAAAAAACCTTTTTCATGTTTCTTATTTACACCAAAATAAGTTTAATATGTTTATGTACCAGGGGACCAGTTAACCAGAGGGTTAGATTGGAAACACCGTGTGTTATAATCTCTGTCATCAAAAACCTGACAAACTTCGTCGAATATCCACCTATTCGTGACTCTCTTCTAACATATTATGTACCTGTTTATGGAAATATGCTTGTAAAGAAATAACATCCTCACATATCGATTCACTGGCATCTTAGTGTTATGTGTGTGGTCCAGCTTCATACGATAAGTATGGGAGGCAATGCGGTATGCGACCGCCTCCGTGCTCTATGAAAACAGACTTCCAAACAAAGTACCTACAAGGAATACATAGCTAGGAACGTACGTAGAATAAACAGGAGCAGAAATCTTAGATAAATAACTAATAGCAACGATAAATATGTCATCAACATTATGCTATGCCTGCCATTGATAATTAATAGGCAAATAATATACCTAATTCAATAGCTAGTTTACGGATATGTCCGAAGGTATTAAATTTGTAGGTACTGATTTATTCGTATATGGAAGCACAGCAGTCTTTTCTGCTACAGAATCGAGTACGAGTACAACTACTGGAAATGCAGGTAAAATGGTAGCTTTGGTGTTTCCGCTTCAATGTATTCAGCCCGGATTGGCAACTCAATATTTTTTGCCAATGATAAGTAGGTAGGGCATATCATGGTATCCTAAGACAGATGGTAGATTTTACACGTTTTAGAAGAATTATGAAGGGATAAACTGTGCGCAGATTTCCTCACGATGTTTGCCTCCAGTGGACTATGGCCTAAATCCCTCACTATGAGAGGAGACCCGGTCCAACAGTGGACCACTAAAAAAGTGAAAAAAAAAAAAACAAATTTTATCATAAAAGGGTCAATAAACATACTTTTTTCATAGCTGTCTGATGAGAAATGAACATGCTGTATAACCATACATATTTATAATTACAAACATACCAAGATTAATTTCGTCGTACGACGATAAGATTTCCATAAAATACACTTATCATGTTCATTTTTAACATGCCTTTTACTAAGCAAGTATCACACTCAATCCAATAAGTTGGAGCGTGCAATAAAACAGTGCAATTCATTCAATGTTATGAGACGATAAGTCCTAAGCGAGTGAAACCAATTTCATACGAGAAAAAACAAGGACAGAACGTCTACGTTCACTTGTTTCATATTAGCTCACGTGTAACAATGATATTGTGTTACAATTTTATTTTATCGATATTTTATTTTACATAGCATGTAAGTTAGGTTTTTACAATAAGGTCTATATTAGTACTCAAATGCAAATCTATTTTCAATAGAAAAAATATATTTAAAAAAAACGTTGAAATTTTTAAATACTATTTAATATTGATTTTTATTTATTCATTTCTATAAATAACATTAATTTACTTCCAGCCTTATTATTATTGTTGACATACAATCCCGCTAAATCCCTAATGGGATAGGCAGAACACACCAACACTTAGTGCCAAAAATCTCTATCTACATACCTGATTGATGATATTTGCGACCGAACACCTATTATGACCTTTAAATAAATGCTCATAAACTTGCCATTTACCACCTGACCCCGTATTAAGTATCCATAATTCAATTACGCACCACGTCAACATCTTAGTCGATTTAGTCACCTTATAATTACTTCATAAATAATAAATTCCTTGTTGAAAAACGAAAAAAGCCGTGGTCACACGACTCTCGGCTTGCTAATAGACCGCTATTAAGATCACCTTTCAACTTATATGAGAGTAATAAATGAATAAAGACAATTATCGCATAACCAAGTTATGTGTGCGCCCAACCAAATGCCGCGGCTCGACCCCGGTACATACGAATCGTTCTCGATGCCTGACTTTAACTGTACCCACTTCAATATGAAAGGTTTCTCGGCTACATAATAACACGAATTTATGGTGCGTTCAGTGTGGTACGCTGTAGCGGAAACGGAATGCAAATATCACAACGGCAAATAGATAATTAAATTTGTAAGTGCAAATGTGTTTATCAAATGGATATGTTCGCCAATGAGCACGTATTATGGAATATTTTACGATTTAACTGTATGACAATATGTTTTCAATTTTGTTTAAACATTATTTTATTATTATTTTTGTACATGAATTATTACACATATTTTACTTAAATATTATGTTAATAAGTATTAGTTATCACGAATCTTTAGGTACGCGCATTACACTCATTGGGATACCGTAAACGCATCATATTTTAATCACTAAACAAAGAGACATTTGGTTCTAAAATATGAGTACGTATTTTGAAACGTTTCTCAGCCGTTGTCTAAATCGCTTTCCGCTCCCACGGTGGCCGCGGCGCGGCGGCGAGATGAAAGCGGGCGGCGCGTTTGAGATGTACTGCGGCGCAATTAGGGCCCGCTGTAATGAGAGCGACACAGCCACCGCTGATCGCCGCGCGCTGCCTGTAAAATGGCACTTACGACGCCTTTCAATATCATATTCGATCACTCTATCACATTTATTACAATGATTACATTATCAAATTTACCTATTAGAACGATAAAGTATCAAAGACCCCCAGAGGAGAGAAATATAATGATGGTAAGCTTAAATCACCTTTCACATTGGGGATACCAGTTACAAGACCTGGCTACTCAGCATTCGTTTTAATAATCTTTCAGCTTATATAAGGAAGACGTTTTTTTTTAATGCAACTACAAATTTTTGGACTCACAACATTAGACATAGGCAGGAATTCAAAATCAAAATCGCTAATAAATTACCATTGCAGTAATAGACGTTAGGACATCATTTATCTAAACGAGAAAAAAATGGAATCTTTTACTTAATATCTACAGATATTACCTACTTACATACTTCGCAGTAACTTAAGTTACATTTGTACTAGTTATTAATTACCTAATAAGTTGGCGTGACGTACTTACATAAACATTGTAACACATTTTTATTGTCACTGCTTCCACAGGCGTCAAAGAGGTACAATACTTGATGTATTTTGTAGCCACCACGTAACATATGAAAGTCGGTTCCTTTCTTACATTGGTAGCACCATTTTAAGCGCCCGCGGAGTGGCATTTAACCCTGAAATGAGTCTACATTAGCAAAATGAGCCCTTTCTGTTCATTGCCAGGGTGTAACAGTGAGATATGTTTGAATTAATTATTCATTGGTTTATAATTTTTTTTTTTATAATATGGAAGTAGAAGACGAGCATGCAGTCCACCTGATGGTAAGTGGCTACTGCCGCCCA
>DWQT01005039.1:0-10651 GCA_018244895.1 Myscelus amystis hages
AAGGAAGAGGATATAAAAAAAAACCAAAACAACCCCCCCCCCCCCCCTCGGGGGGGGGGGGGGGGGGGGGGTGTGGGGGGGGGGGGGGGGGGGGGGGGGGGGGGGGGGAGCCTGCGACTGACAAATATTGCCCGAGCAAGCGCAGTTGTTCCCAAAACACGCCAAGTTTGCCTACGAACTCCCAAGTGTCGCACAATATAATACACACGATTCGAATGTAAATTCACTAAACGGTTTTCGAAATGCACTCAACTTTGAGCTACCGTGCGAGTTTAGTTAACAGGATTATCGATATGTTGGATGAACTTGTATTTCCAATAAATGGGCTTCACCTGTGGAACTTCCAGTGCCCCGTTGGTTCGGTGGATAGCGAATTGGACCGTTGAGCGTGGGGTTCGATCTGGAACAAATGTTTTTGTGTTCAACGTGAATCTTTTCTGTGAATAAATTTGTTTTTAGAATTCTATAGATTAAATTATACTACATATGTATATATTTTTAAAATTATTATTATTATTATTATATAGGTATGTATTATGCTTGTAAAACAGCCATTAACGTATATTGTTTTTTTTTTGTTATAATTTCTATTTCTTTTATAATTTTGTCGAATAAATCTTATAATATTAAAACCTAACGACATTTTTCACACGATCTTAAAATGTTTTCTTGTACACACGCCTAGTTTCGAGACGTTGATTGATGTCTCCAGTCCTCGTAAATCCTTGGCCTTTATAGCCTTTAAGATTATATATTTTTTCTCTTCCATAAAATATAGCTTTTTAGTGTGCAATAAACGCAAGTCATGCAAAATAATTATGAGATTAATGTACAGAACGTTGGTATTTTTGTTTATAATATGGAAGTAGTACACGAGCATGCAGTCCAAAACATGGTGAGTGGCCACTGCCGCCCATGGACATTTGTAATCGACCCCAGATAAGATTAGATTCCTGTCTCAGGTCGACCACAGATGCACCGCTACCCCTGAGGACAGAGCTGGAATGCCTCGAAAAAGTATGTCTCCCTTACCACACCCTTCAAACCAGAACACAGCAGCGCTTAACACTTCTGTTATAATGTGTGGTGGTGATGCCGCCGGAGTCGAGCCACAGACGGTTCTGCCACCTTCCAATAAATGTAAATGTTCTTTAGATTCAACCCGTTTTACATGGCTCACTGGGTATCGCTGTTTGGTCATAGGTGATGGTAGTGTAGAAGCTTCCACCACAGCACCCCGATAGGAAGAATAGGCTAATCGGTTAAGTCTTTTGTACAACATAGGTTGTGCCATATTTAACCTATTTGTCACGTTAATGCCTTGCTTGAAACCGCATTCTGTATTTTTTTTATCAGCTTCGTACTAACCAACAAAATGTTTCAAACCCAAAATACGAACGTACCGCAAAGACATTCAGTTGTAAAAGAACATACACGTACGAAATAAAACAGCGGGTTCTTTATTAAAGTAATAATTTAAACCCGAGGATCTACTGTACACGTACTGAGCGGGAGATTTTGAGCGGGCTCAAAAACGAAAGAGTGAAGTTCAACGTGGAAAAACCCGACCGCATAATCTGCACGGGGCTGTGTGTGTGCACTTCGCGGGCTGCAACGATAACACGACTGCACAGCTTCGCCCGCGGACGGCTGCGGGCTGCATTCTTTATTAACGTTTTTAATGTTACCTACACATACATAGATATAGATATCCCACAAGTACTTTTTATTTGCGCGTACGAAACGCGGCCTTCATACTCATATCGTCCGACTTTAGTTAGGGATTGAGTTTGAGTTTTAAAACATAACCAGAGGCCGCCCGCGACTTCGCCGGCGTGGAAACCAATAAATTCTCGTTATTCCCGTCTAAATCCCGATCCCTCGGGAACTCCGGGATAAAAAGTAGCCCATGTGCTATTCTGGGTCTTCAGCTACCTACATACCAAATTTCATCGTAATCGGTTCAGTAGTATTTGCTTGAAAGTGTAACAAACATCCATACATACATACTCACAATCTTTCACATTTTTGTATAATATTAATTAATAGGATATTGGCGTCGATAAATTGTGAGCGGATTTCGAAAATTGCATATACCCATTCATTTTGAAAATATCCTGTATATAAACATAGTCGTCACGTCGATGTTAACAAAACATATATTCACACATACTTGTAATAATAAACCACATATAAACCATACGAATAACATCCCGACGGCACGTATTCAAAGATGAAAATGTTCCCTTCCCCTTGCTTTTCGGCGTTTCAATCTCGACGGGTGTCGTAGTATTTTGCCGATGTCATCGGATATGTGTCATCGGATAAATAAGGATATTTATCACCTCGGTACAGTCATGTTTACGTTCGCCTTGAGACAACGAACAGCGGATGTGATTGTGCGTGTTGAATGAACCACTTTTCTCATTGTATGTACGTACGTGCTCTTTGAATTGTAATTTGTTAAGGCAATTATTTATAATACATGTTACGCATTTTTTCTTTATGCATGTCCATACATGTTATATTTTCTGTGATACAATTCCCTTTCAGTGGTAAATAAACTTCATATAAGTTCGATTCCCACCCAGGGCAAATATTCTATGATGTTTGTAAATTTTTATTGTCTACGGATATAGGTTTTTACAACCTTCAATCGCTTTTCATTTAACTCAGTGCTTGGTTTATAAAAGCACCCTGTATATATAATACTTTAAATTGTAGAAAATTACATAGGTACTTATACTGATAGATTTTGATAAAATAAATTAGGATTTCTTCAGTCTCTTGTATATCAGCGGCACGCTTTTGTGTTACGCAAGGACATAAATACTCATAAATAATCATAAATTCTCATAAAAGGGTAACAATCGTAACGGTAAGTAATGCGATGTAATCCGACGTTTTCATGTAAATAGGTCAAAGATTGATTCCGTCCCTGCATAAAAGCGCTACGAGCATACTCGTATTCGTTACGTCAAAATCGACACAGAAAATAGGATATGACGCGTCCTTGTTTCGTGTGACACGTTTTGTTTCCGCGACGTCGTTTCTACTCTCGTCTTTTGAAATTGGAATCAATTTCTTTTCAAATTATACATCCGGTTATTGTAGGGATTTATGTCATTTATGACGTTCGAAATAAAGAATACAATAAAATTGGATTTGACAATTGTTTTGGAGGTAATTATTTTCTTTATAAATGAATTGAATATTACAAATGCAAATTTGTTAAAAGTATAAAATGCTTTCAAATTTCAGTCTTTATTGTTTCGTGTGTATAGTACATGATGTATTTTTTTGTGTATATTAAGCTATAAATTTATATAGTTTTTCACGCTTTTACGAGTAGCATCTTACGTATAGCGAATATTTGAAAACAACCACCTATAGACTATGACGGAAAATGAACCCAACTTTTCGTATCGAAAATAAAACCAAAGCAAAAATCTCTGCAAGTCACAAAGGATAGGAAAAAAGATTTCCATGTCTTCATACACTGCGACACGAGTATGGGGATTGGCACAAAAAATGTTGGAAAAAGACACGTATGTAAGTAGCGAGCCGCTGCCGAATGCTTCACGCACCAAATACCACTATCCGCGACGGGGCCGCGAATGCGGCGCTTGCAAAGATCTAAATGGCAAAATTAAAGTGGTCTTCCTCCTTTTGTAGGCGCACACAAAAAAAAACTTTTTTTCTTCGGCTAATGAACTCTCTTTGCGACCAAAATTTTTGGCGCATCGCTATATCTATTGAAATACGAGTATATGGATATTATTTGGCGCCTTATGAAAATGTATGGCTAAAACTTCATTAACAGGTAACATGTAAGAGTGACTGTACATTCATATAAGAATGGTTTCTCTTCGACTCTATGATAGGAATAAATACTAAAAATAAATTTAAAAAATGTATATTTTAGCGCAGCAATCAATGTGTGTCGAAAGGAAATATTTTTTTCTGTACCTGTACCAAGGCTGTAGGATTGGTAGTCGGACGTGAAAAAAAATTTTATAATAGAATCTCTCTATGGTTGTATTTTTTGGACTCTGGATTAATTACAAACATCAATAAAATGTGCGTAAAATATTTAATGTCAAAGGTTTTATTCGCTTTGGATAAATATCCCGGGCTCAAATACGGTGGTGTCCAGCGGTGGACTGATGTGAGATAATACATATATAATGATGATGAGATATATAAAACCGCTTATATATCAAGCACGGGAAATGTATCGTTGCAATAAATATGGTGACGCGCCCGTCAAAATCCCGACAGCGCTAAGCACCCGCGGCACTCAATTTATGAGCTCATTAGCCGGCGGCCTGCACCTGCGCTCGCATCATTACCACGCCCGCCAATTCTTTGTTCCACATTATTAATTGTTCAAGGGTTACACACACACACACACACATACACACACAGAGAGAGGGAAGAGAGAGAGAGAGAGAGACACACACACACATCTCGCCCGTAACGGCCGACCGAGCCGAGAAATGAATTAGAACATTACGATTGGAGATTAAAACGCGCCCACCCTTTTCGTAATACCCTCGATTTTATTCAATTAATTATTTCAATAGGTTCCGATATTTAAATTTCGAATATCGAATGACGGGTGTAACCGATAAAGTTTGTTCCCAGCCAGGCTTTTAAGGTTTTTAATGGTTAAAATTTTATTAACAGTACAATAAATAATTACAGCTATTAATATCCAAACACAGCATTAACTATGTTACTCACTTCGAGCTGTTGACCTTTCAACTAGTATTAATGATTTCAATACAATTTCACGAATGTTCCATTTCCGGTCTCAAGTGTTTTAAAAATATAAAATGATTTATAATACACTCGCATATAAAATTTTCTCTCGAAACACAAAACAATAAACTTTATCAATGTCTAAAAAACGTAAAAGAAAAGTTAATCACGCTATGGAAATGTGCAATGTAAGGCTCGTGATTTGTACAAGTATGGCTGATCGATAGACCGTACGAACGGTAAAGTTTACTTTTACGGTGATAGCATGTTTGTTTAATAAACGTTTTAGTTGAACTGTATCATAAAATTGTATGACACACTAGACCCAGGATGGGCGGGGTCGGTTGGGCGGCGTCCTAGTGTATCCAACAATACCCGCGGGCGCGGGACGTCCGGCGTTTGATTCATGATGTTTGGCCACCGTCGCGACGCAGCGAGCCGCTACGGTTGGCTTTTATGATCTCTTTATGTTATTATATTACGGTCAATATTATTAAACTCCGATGAGTTAGGAAAAATTTACGTTTCCAAACATGTATTTCGCACAGTATGTTCTCAAACACGTTTCTGAGCGCAGGGTGGCAGCATTGCTTCATTTGTTGTGTTTCCATTTGGATAATGGCTACGGCACACATGTTCATAAATAATGCTTGCACGCATAGTGCTCGGAATTAATAACGAAATACCTATGTTGAAAATAACTCATATTCTATTTCAGATCGCTACAGATATACATACTTCTTCCGTTAAATACATCTGTGATATACGTAGTACATAATTTACCAAATCATCGATCGAGTAAGACGAAACAATTTATTTTGATAAATTTATTTTGATAAATAAATTGTGTCATCTTACTGTATGTAGGTGACGTTTACCGTCTAGGACTACATTACAATTTTCAATATTACAAAGCGTAAGTACTTGAATACTTTTTAAAACATGGACCAAAGAAACTAATAAACTTGGTCGGGTTGAAAGATGGATTGAAGGAAAAAATATGGGCAGCCGTATCTCTAGCGGCCGCAGCTGTGAAGTATTAGGCGCCTGTTACATATTTCCACATGTCAAAATTGATGGATGTACGGTCCACCCTTTTAGTATTGGCGATATCAATCTTGGTTACGACGTCACATAAGCATGGGGTGCCGCTAGAAGCTTTTAGTGCTACGCCGTGCTACGCGATGCTACGGTCGAGCGTCTGTAGCATTAGCTACGTATAGTCGCTACGAAATTTCATGTATCTATCACATTTTGTCTCAAATCCATAATTTATTCGTTATGTATTGTCGTAAAATAAAAGTCTACGATATTAATAATTTAGTTTTGAGATTACAATTGTAGATAAGTTTTTTTTTATTAAACTTTGACTACGAACTTAGGTGATGGTAAATGGTGGTAAATTTAGCATGCAGAACGTTTGCCCACAAAATTCTTATTTACTCTTCTTTTGAATAATCTCAATTTAATTAGTATAATAAATAATACATTGGGAAGGATAAGGTCGTAACGATTGTCCGATAATTTGTATAGCATTGATCTTAGTACCTTCTTGGTTTTCTTAGATTCACATTAAAAATGTATAATCCCTTAAATAAAGGTACCCGCGCGCACTTAGTACGGCTCCGCGTAAAAGGGTCGGCGTTGTGTATCCGATCGTATGTAATTGTCTAATTAATATCCTGTTTTGGCCGTTACGAGCGCTATTAGCGGGCAGCGTGCGGCTCTTGAATAATTTATTAATGACATTTAGCGAAGAATCACTAACGATGTGAGCGTAGCTGCCGTAATGTTCTTACAAGTACTAAAATTAGTGCCTATTGCGAGGAATTTCTATGAACATTCATATTTGTACTGGTTCTTTTAATTGTCCTCAACGATTTAATACATTAGTGATTTTATTTACAGGTCATTTGTAGCTCTAGATAATGACGTGGGTGTCGATCGCTGACTAATGAGTTAATTGAGCATACTCAAGCGTTCTGAAGTTAGAATGTTGATAATAATGAAACGTTTTTCTTAATTTCTACGGGACGATACCGTCGTTCAGCTGCAAAGTCGTTTGAAACAATTTAGAAAAAAGTACAAAACACTTTACTCACTGCACTAATGGTAAAGTTGTAGGTGAAGTTAGCACTGCAAGCGGATTACTCGCAACAACATTGTAACACTGCAGTGCGCCGTATGACGTGCGGTTGTCGCGGCCGATTTGCATCAATTAGCTGGCGCGGTTCGCGGCGCGTGTGATTTTACGGCAACAGTAATAATCTCACTTCGCTTGCATAACTTCTCGAACCGTAAAGTAATTTCCCTTTGCATACTTTGTCGTTGTTGGACATTGTTGCTTATCGTACCAGGTTTCTTAGTACTGAGTTTGAATAATGCTGATACTGTTATTGTAGGTTCGATTCCCGTTCCAGAATAAATGCCTGTACAATCAGCTCATTCGTATTTGGGGTTATAAAATAGAAGCAAATCTTTTTTTAAAGCATTTACTATACAATCAATTGTGAGCTAATTAGGTAATATGCAAAGTTAGAAAAGTATAAAAAAACATTATACATTTAAAAAATATTATATACATAGGTATAAAGACTCATCAGATAAGATAAAATGATTTGAAAGAGGACCTTTGGTTGAAGTGATTTTCTTTTAACTGTGAGCATTCGTAGTGAGTTTCGCTTTTATGTAGCAAAAGCTATTTTCACTAAATACCTCACACGGAAAGTGCAACGTGCATTATGCTAATGCGGTGACACATCATTTCGTTTGGACGCCATTCTCACCCACAACTTTCGGTCGCTCTTTCGGCGATTTTATTCGTTCTATTAAATGTACTTTTTGCTTTTATTTTATCTTCCACCGGTGACTGAAGAAACGTGAAGCTACACAGCAAATAAAAACTAAATACGTGTGGAACGGACCACGCGAGCAACGCCACATTTCTTGCAAGACATACTTACAAACTAACAAATTTAGTATCAATAAACTTCGCACACCTCAAACAAAATTACGGAAAATTCTAAGGTATCATTTCTGTGCTATTCAGTTTTCTGAAAACCATATAAATCGCGACAGCTAGCTCTGCACCAATACGAAGGATTCCAATTTCGCTGCACACGAGCGACACTGTACTCGTACAATGAGAGGTGGACTTCGCTGCACACAGCACACGAGCGACACTGCACAATAAGAGGCCGACCGTTCGTCGGTGGTCGTTGGAATAATATAACGTGTTCGCCGCACCCGACGCCGCGCGACCGTACAATAACGTCAAACCTCCTCTCTACGAAAATCCTCACCAGCCGCGGTCCGGCGAATTTCCGTTGGCTTTCATATTTCATGCTCTCGGTTGTTTGGTTTTTTTTTTCTGCGACTATAAAAATACACGATAAAATTTTTAACGTTCCCGTATTACTTTTGCCAGTGTATCACGACGTTATATAAAGTATCGCCCGCAACGCCAGTTTATGTGATATATGCGATCCGATAGCGTTTTAACTGCTCGCACTTAAACGGACGCTAAATAGTCGGATCGCACTTTTTGTGCACTGCGTTATATCCAATCGTAAATGTGCATTGCGTATGAACGATTTGTGATCATCAATGTTTCCATCTATGTATATCTCTACAGTGATTTTAAAACAGCGGATAGTCACTCGCTACGCTGGTCGCGGTATCAACTTTCAAAATAACAAATTACTTACTGAAACTCTGAAAACACGCTACACATATTGAATTTCTCTATTGTGTCCTCTAAGATGAGTGCGTGCTCGCAAACAGTCGACAATCAACTGAATTACAGACTATCTATGTATGTACATACATATGTCCTCAACCCTTTACACTATGAGAGGTGACCCGTGTCCAGCAATGGAACGGTAAAGGGTTTGAATACAACGTTCATTACCAGTTATTATTTCCCGAAAATTGAAAACAAAAAATTAACCTCGTACTCGTTGTTCGAATTTCAATATACATTGCACGCGCGCAGCTGGTGCACGGTACGTTCTCGTGTCCTCTTCCTTTTTCCTCCGTCTGCATTGATTACTGGCGTTCGCTTTTCATACTTGTTTTGACTCGCCGCTCCGTTTCGTTTCCTATTACCGACTATAAATATTCGTACGTTATTATATCGCCGGTAACGAACGGAACGGAACGGAATGGAATGGAATGGAACGGGAAAATATCGAATTCTCCTAATGACCGCGACGCCGTCGGTCGCTTCTTAATAGGGGACGATCGTTCGCGTGATTCGTTCATTAATCCGTGTGGATTTAGTTTCATTATTTTATTGGTTTCCATTCGTATGAATGTAAGCGATACAGGGATGATCTCGGGTTCAATGACCGGCCCGGCGACCATCTCGATAATGAATACGAGCGCCTGTCGCACGGTGCACGACGTTCGCGACATGGGGTATCGTAATGCATGGCTTTCAGTGGGTCACATTTATTTATTTATTCATTTATGTGCGGCCAACTCGAATTGAATATTTTCTCTCCAGTTCATATGTACAAAGTTTTTATGTATTTACTATGAGTGGTCAGATATATGTATATACATGTATTCATTTATTTAATGCTGTCACATGTAGAGTGAATTTATTTTACTCCAATCATTCATTTTTACACGAGTGACGTACATTTGACTATTTTACGGAATCGTTAAATAATATCCATATTAATAATAATAGTCCAATCCATCCGATCCATTCCAATCCAATCCAGTTCAATCCAGTCCATAATATTAGAAGTACTGCGTCGATCAATGTAAGCGCGCCCTACAGGTCGTGGAATGAGCGGGGGATATTCCATTTGCATTTGTAATTTGCTCGCGCCGGCGATCGCAGTAAATATGTACGTATAGCTGTAATCCTCGCCGACTGCTCACCTAGTGTATTGCTTATAACATTCCCACTACCGTTAATGTCCGTGTGCCTCTTCTTCGTAGTCGATCTCTTGTTGATCCGATACAACCGGTTTAATGAATCTTATTGGAAATGTGATATTGACATTTGCTAAAAGAAAAACTAATGGAAATAAACATTAACGCCACGTAAAGGTACAGAGAAAAGAATGAATGGATTTAATGACAAAGGTCATAGAGAAACCAGTTGTCAAGTTTCGCGGGTACTTCAAATATTTGCAATACGGAGACAGTAAACGAGAGAAAACACGCTTACGATTTAATATCGTAATGCATAGAATTAAAACTTCCGTGTGTTCGTTCTAATTCGTTCTAACGTTCCGGTGTGTTTGTGTAACGTTCTAATTGTTTCTAAACAATTTTTTGCATGAAACAGTCGCTCTGTCATTCCTCAGATCTTTTAGAATGTAATGACGCCCAGTCGTAATAATACGAAGTATTTCGAAACGACTTCGAGATCTTAATTAATCATTCGATTTGCAAAGCGAGCGGTGTCGCCGGCAGAGAGCCCGCGGGAAGCACAAAACAGAGGTCGCCTTTGATGCGAATCAGTGGCGAAATAATTGTGTAATTTACTTTGGCGTTGAGACGGAGGTTGCGTCGCCGCCTCCACCAAGGTGCACGTTTATATTTGTTGGTACAGTATTACGGTATACTGTATCGAATTTGTCACTTAGTAATAATAATATACATAGACTAGCTGACCCAGCAAACGTTGCTTTGCCAAATAATTATTTCTGAATATTTTCATCTCTACCCCTTGCTGTTTACGGAGTGAGAAGTGATACCGGTAGACGCCCGGCCGGAATAATATCGCTATTAAAAAATAGGGGATTGTCGTAGAAGGGGGAAAATGTAGGGTTGCGTGTATTTTTTAATGCCGAATCACAAAAAAATTCGTAAAAAAATAAATAAAATAAGTTTTAAGGGTGAACAACCCTTATCACTTAGGGGTATG
>DWQT01005040.1:0-10649 GCA_018244895.1 Myscelus amystis hages
AAAAATGTAGTCATTTAATACATCACATTAGAAATCTCACAAATAACAGTATTTCTCTACTATATAATGGGTGTTATTATACATGCAAACTTTCATCTTGAATCACTCTATCCATTAAAAAAAACCCCATTAAAATCCGTTGCGTAGTTTGAAAGATCTACGCATACATAGGAATAGGAAAAAAGGGACCTTGTTTTATTATATGTAATGATAAGGTACATACATACACTTAAAGAAAGTCACGCTTCAGTCATCGTACTTCGGCTTTGTGCGCCCGTCAGGCTATAGTCGACCGGGAGAAAACAGCCGGCGAAAAAAAAACTCCCAGCACTCTTTTGAATCAGCAAACGTTTTCTCAGATACTACCTCCAGTTCAAGACTCGTATGGGCATGCGGATTTACTCGGACTCGGCGATCGACGACTTCTCGATGGCGCCGGAGTGCTTCGGTCTCAACATAGACCCGAAAGAGATCGAGGGCTACAACTATTACGACCCCACGTTTGAAGAGAAGACGACGCCCCACGAAGCCTTCGCTGACGTTACATGTATGTCTTTTCAATTCTAAGCATCATATTAAAACCGTTTTTGTAGGTGAAATAGATTCTAGTAAATTCGTTGTCGAAATTAATGACGAAGACACAGACAAAGACGGACATAGACAAAGAAGTTTATTTGCACAAAGATACATTTGAAGATTTTGCAGAAATCAGAAACCTCGATACTTTAACATTAGAGACTCTGGTAAAGTTCATGGTACGAGACTTCACAATGTAACCGTCAGAATCGACAGTCTCAGAATGGGTCTTCCCGCTCGCACATTTCATATGTAACGCGGGAATGACATTTACATTTCAAATTAGTTCCTTTCACCCACGATAGGGGCGCTGTACGATTTTTAAACGTTCTTTTACCAGATACCGTACGAATATTTTATCGCTGTTCGTGCTAGGGCCACAGATACCTTTACATTAGTGGTTCTGGTAAAGTTGCTTGTTTCTCTCTCTAGACTAAAGACTACATTAGAGGCGCTGGTAAAGTTGCTTGTTTCTCTCTCTAGACTAAAGACTACATTAGAGGCTCTGGTAAAGTTGCTTGTTTCTCTCTCTAGACTAAAGACTAGAGGCGCTGGTAAAGTTGCTTGTTTCTCTCTCTAGACTAAAGACTACATTAGAGGCTCTGCTAAAGTTGCTTGTTTCTCTCTCCAGACTATCGGTTCTCGACGTGCGGTGCGACGGGGCGGTACGGGCCCGAGCAGGCCGCGTGCGACGCCGCGTACAACGGCACGCTGGCGGCCGTGCGCGTGCTGGACGAGCCGCCGTACGCCGGCGTGCAGGAGTGGGTCGTGCCCGACGAGGGCTATTATACGTGCGTATTTACTCATAATTACCCATTTCGTGACTTTTGTATTATATCTATAATCCCCACCCAAAATTCAGTTGTACCACTGGATAGCTAAAGAATCAAAGAATTCATTATGATAGGTTAAGGACTGTGACACGTCGCGCGGGTAGGGGACAGTCCTCCATTTTCACCCTTTTAGCGGTGAACTGCCGGACCGGGTCTCCTCTCATAGTGGGTTTCCGAGGTGCATGAAGTTTACCAATCCGCACATAGTGAACATGGTGGACTGTGGCGTAAATCCCTCTCACTACGAGAGACCCGATCCAGCAGAGAACCAGTAAAACAACGTAAACCTTCCTCTTCAATCGTTCTATCCATTGAGGGAAACCGCATCGAAATCCCTTGTTAAAGTTTAAAGTTTAAGCCATACCGACGGGGAAGCGAGCTTATTACGAGTATATGTCACGTAGAGATGTATATCTTAAGCAATGAGGGTGTGATTTGATTCGTTTCGCAGTATAATAGTAACGGGGGCGTCCGGCGGGCTTGGTTCAGCGTGGTCCGGGGTGTCCCACGGCGCCCAAGCGCGTATCTTCATGGAGCTACACAAGGGCGAAAAGCTGTACATGCTGATAGGGCAGCAGGGTCACAACGCTTGCAAAAAGGTATATTTAACCTATCCATTATTATTATTAAGACAACTAGGTGCACACTGTGCACAGTGGACACCTGGTGCACACCCGGTGCACAGTCGGTGCACAGTCGGTGCACAGTCGGTGCACACCTGGTGCACATTAGGTGCACACTCGGTGCACAGTCGGTGCACACCTGGTGCATACTCGGTGCACACTCAGTGCTCACCTGGTGCACACCCGGTGCACACTCGGTGCACACCTTGTGCATGCTCGGAGCCGTGCATACTCTGTGCTGTGATAAATAAACTTATTCATTTGGATAAGGATAAATATCATGTTTATTAAAACACCTTCACAAATAAAGTATTATTTTGTTATCCATAAAAATGGTTATAGTGGGTTAATGTTAAAAGCTAGACATGGTGTCGTGGACTTTTATTTAGAACTTTTAGAGGGGAACAATTTTGTAATACATGATTTTTGAGTAACTTTCACCGTTTACTCAGCGCACGCAAGGAAAGCTCAAAATTTTGCCGTTGTCACAATATTTTTTGTTGCTGCTCCTCTCCTATTCATCTTAGCGTGATGTTATATAGCCTATAATATTCCTCGATAAATGAGCTATCCAATACTGAAAGAATTTTTCAAGTCGGACCAGTAGTTCCTGAGATTAGCGCAATCAAACAAACTCTTCCGCTTTATATTATCAGTATAGAAGAGCTATCTAAGTGTAAATTAATATCGCTTCATTTACAATATAATTATACAATATGATTATATATCAACGTACAATTAATTACCCATTAATTGAATAAGCCAATTACGCGTAAACTATTTAATTAACAATTTCGACTGTTTTGCTAAAGAACACATTAGTTAATTATAATGATAGGTGTTTTCGAAGCAATCAATAACTTGAAACCACACCATCGGTACATTATATTGTTCCACATCTAAACAAATGTTTTACACTAGTTTGCCATGCTAGCAAAGTATGCATTGATAGACTTCGAGCGCTAATAGAATATTATGGAGATCTCGATAGTCTTTCGGTTTCCTCCCGATTTTGTCCTTTCCTACGTCAGTGATATTTAATTTTATTGATGTATTTCATTTATTTATTGCCATTGCAACATGTCTTATTGGGTATTAACACAATCACAATTAGCAAATTATGCAATCTGTGCAATATATTCATTTCAACAATTTATTCCACACAACAGTATTAAAATATTCAAAATTAAGATAATTATGTACTTTAGTTCAAACTAGTAAATTCGATTATATCCAGATGACAGATAAATGAAATTTACGCGTATAATTCGTGCTTAGGTACAGAGAGCCAGAAGCGAGTGGGTATCAAAGGGCTAAAATTGATTTTCACTTTCCAAGATAAATTTTTCTAAGGTCGCAAATACGATTACGTCGGATGCTTTCTCAAAAAGAAGCAAAAGAAACGCTAAAAGCAATAAGATGTGATTTGCCAAGTTAAAGCAATAGACGTGGAGTAACCCAATCGGTGTTCGCGAGGGAAAACGATCGAGAATTGAATTTTAGAGCCTCGCTTTCACGGGAAATTGAGTGGCGGCTGCGGACCTGCTGCATTTATTGACCTCGCGACGGGATTGCCAGGTTGTTTTTCTATTTTTCCGCTGACGTTCTCATTCAATGCTAGATGAAGTTCTAGTACTATAGCATCTCAACTTCTTCCGTTTTACGCCACTCTTATCTACTTCCACCCCGCCACATTTTCCCGTCATATCAATGGTTTATATAACCTGGCACTTGCATTTAAAATAGGGCCGTGCAGAAAATCAGCGATTCATCATGAATCACAAGCTGGCTGTTGCCCTTTTCGCGTAGCGGGGTTCCATAATTTTCAACTTCTTACGGTTTTGTATTAGTTTCCCTTTGTAAATGTGTACTGAGCGAAATAAGATTTTCTTTTTTTATCCTCTCTATTTATTTCTATTTATTTCTCTAAATAAATAGCACTAGCAATAGCAATAGCACTAGTGCTACTATTTTTAGACTACATACTTACAATACGAAGTTATATTTCCAAAGTTCTGCCTATTTATAAGTAACTCTATTGAAAGCAAAGAAAGTTGTTTTCTTATTGTGGTCTTGGCTTTTATTTATAGTCTATTGGCCTTTTGTTTATAACGTTAAAGATCCCTTTTCAACCCTAATTCCTTCAACTCCTTATTTCAAGTTTGCGCTACCGACAATTGTTCTCTAAAGACAAGGAAGTAAACCACAACCCGTAAATGGGTTCTAACCACAACACGATTTTCAACTTGCAATGTTACTTCCATGAATCCTTATTTTCTGTCTCAACTTCCTACCAAATTACCCCTTATACATTGAAATGGACCCGTGAGTGTCGTTTTTGTTCCGGAAACAATTACAGGAAAACAATTATCATCACGCCACGTCTTAATGGAATACACAGAAAGCACCGAGTGTCAAATATCTACCCTTGCAGACCTGATGAAAGAATGAAAAAACGGATATCCAATGTCAATGTTGATGAAGGCCGGTACCAAAGAAGCTCAATACTTACGAGTAGCTACCATGCCAAAACAGTTCAGATACTGGCTAGTGAGCATGGGATCCAGGGCTTCCAGAAACATTGGTGTATGTATGATACGTTTTATTTATTTTGTCTCAAAAAATTAGCAACAAGGCGGTATGGCTGGAACGAATTCTCCATTCGGCATGTCTGTTCTCGTGAACTGCACAAGATATTGAATCGTACTTATTATTATTGGCTTAGTTCGGGTTTCATTTGGCACGTAGCAGGAGCTCAAGGGGAAGGATCGCGCAGCTTGCGCCGGACGTGAATTGAATATAACATGTGGACAGAAATACTGTTCAAATTGTTCGAATGTCCGAATAAATCTGCCCCAACATATTTGATGACATCCTGTCGTAAACTGCGCAGAGTCCTGCTACATTGCTTATAGCAAACCTTACAAATTGAAAGATAGTTTTGGAATTGGTAAAATTATGTTATTTAGTTATTGATATATTAGTGGAAGTAGTTTTAAAGACGCGAAGAGCAAAGGCGAAAAGGCACTTTAAAACCAAATAGGCATTACATAACTAAAGTGAAATATGTCCCTAATAGTATGTTAAGTTGTTGTAGATCTTATGCAGGTGCAAGCGTCATTGCTGAAAGGGGGGGGTCCATTGGTATGAGGATATACTCCAGATTATGTCATATTCGCAGATGATTGCCAAACAAATGTAGCTTAATTTGAGTTGAAATTTTGAGAGTGATTCGAAGAACACCTTAAACTGTCAGTACTTAGCTATCCAATTTGAAGCGATTCAAGAAGTTAAAAGCACCTGTGCTTAAGACATTGACCCAAATTGCTTCCAATACGAAGCGAGCCGTGCTCGATACCAGACGAGAATGGTCTGCAGCCAAAAGTACGTAACCAGATTTCGAAATTCATTCTTCATACTTGGTAAATGTTCGGAAACCCTTTGGAAGATTTTCGACAATTTCGACTCCATTTCACCTCTTAAGGCTTACAATATCTTAAGCCGGTCCAAGTGCGCTCAAGCGATGTAATCGTATCGGTACAGAGCAAGATGCTTCCTACTACACCCGTCTTTACTCGCACCAAGGATATTAGAAAGAGAGGTGTATATTTAATAGCTACATACAAGGTTATAAACGACTATGTATTAAGTAATGCGAAATGAATAATATTTATACTGCTAACCGGAAAATAATTGTAGTACTCCTCATACAGAGAAAATGTCTGAAATCACTTCTATAAAGGTTTTAACCCTTTGTATTCTGGTATACTCAAATATATTAGGCGTTAATTTGTTACAAAATAACATTAATTTAATTTGATGTCTGCGTGTCTAGTCTGGTAGAAAATTACAGCGTATTCCTTAAGAAATATAATAAGTACAATGATAAAAGTCTCTTTTGAATGTTTCTGGCACTCACACACGACAACACTTAGACTAGTCGGTAGACACACTCCACACAGCCACACCAGCCCCGAACCGGCAACTGGCAATAAAAGTAAAACAAATGACAGGACCGAATAAGTCTAAAAAAGTCCACTTCAAATCTGCGCAAAATTGAAATCTTTCTAAATTTTAAACCGTTCCCAATTAATGCAGAAAGAGTTTTCGAAATGTTCGCTTTAAAAGCGAGTGATTGCGCCCTGGCTGGAATAGTACGAGGAGAAACCTTTGTGGGGTTAATGAGAGCCGCAAAAAAATGTCGATTGCGCAAAAAAAGATATCAACAAGACTGTCGATTGCACCGAAAACATGCACGAATAGACTTTAGCGGAGTTGATTGGCAGAGTTTGTGAAGTTTGCTGTATTGATTAGAAATCAGACGCCGACAAAACAACAAACAAACGTCAGATGTTATTTATAAATTTAACTTGTCGACATTCAAAATAAAAATAATATAATTTTGTATAAAACTTCCCTGCGTCTTTGTGAACGGATGTCATTTTCTGTGCTCTGATTCCGAAATCGGGAACTTTAAAATAAAGATCATAGCAAAGTGTTGTTTATGTTAAATAACGTTGTGTATAACATTTACTCCGTTGTATTGTCAGTCTGTTGTGAGCAAGTATGAAGTCACAGATGTTAGACTATCAAAGACAAATACTAAAACATTTATTTCTACAAATATGGGTACATTTAAAGATGTTACAAAGTTATTGGTTCAAACCATATTTTGCCTTTTACGGCGAACAAATTTGAGAAATATACCTTCATGTAAATATTTATTATTACATAATAATTATTATAAAATTAACTTATTTTTAACTAAAATGCATATTTAAAGTCTACATAAAACCGTCTGTTTAGTACCCAGTATTATCTTTAGTTATCCCGTATTTACATCGGCTTTGGTGCAACGTGGTCCGAAAGAAAACTAGGAAGACTATGACTGCTTTATACATTTAAATACACAAGACAATGATAAATCTATTTATTAAACGTATTCCTCTTATAAAAATTATTTAACACTTTGCGTAAAGAAATGTAAGTTTCTGTAGTAAGCAGGTTCAAGATAAACAAGAATGAAGAGAACATTTTGCTTTACTTATAGGCCGCTCTCGGAACCGATAGAAAAACCTTTGTATTTACTATCATATCAGATATCGAGCCCGAGTATTCTGTGAGCGTACGTAATAAAGTGTCCCGTCGTTGTGTATTTATTCGGGAAACGGGAAATAGGCAAATCGTTGCGAGCGCCACAAAAACTGGATATAGAAATACATCGAGTGTATTTCGGGATACGTGTTAGTATAATCCATGTTGTTCTGCGAGTGTTCATACTTCAGGATTAGTATTTCTCATAAACCAGATGAACCTAAAGTACCTATTATAACAATTTGCCATTCGTTCCTTGATATATATATTTTTTAACTTAACGAGATATATTTTCAAATCAAAATAATGGCACAGCGAAGATTGTGCCTCCACCTTTATAATTACATCATAAGGAAGCCAGTATAATAGGCCGCTATTATAAATCCTTAAAAGAGTTCGTGCAGGTGGAGTGGCGCTCCGAAGGCCGTCGACGTAATTTTTCCCTAATTTAAAAAATAGCATGTCGAGAAATTGTGGGTAGAACTCACCGCCGCGATTATAATAAGAGATAGCTTAATTAACTCTCTGATGGCCCGAAGTTCATCGTAGACGGACGGTTTGGGTTTTCTTACGGGTTTTTGTCATTTTATTCCACATTTCACGGCAGCCGAGCACACCGCGGGTGTACTAAAAAAAACTTTGACACGATATGTGCAACATTGGGCGCTAAACTGACGGATCCAACTTAAATTTGTATAGGTTAATTCTATTCCAATCAAATTATTGGACACGGGTCTGAAATCTACATCGTGAGACATTACTATATAAGAATACGCTTAAAACATTATTGTTTGATGATAATTTATAATGTGGATATGGTCACAAATCGCAGCGTTTTCGACGCCCGTTTGCTCCCCGCTACCACCGCCACAACACTCCCCGTAGGCCCATTTAGCGCTAACCGTTCCCATTTTAATTCCAGCCTTTTGACACTTCACATTATTATTTGGAAGGATGAAAAATCTTTTCTTCCCGGTCCTCTTGAACCGGCGCCTATTTTTATTGGTCCTAATGTGCCATTTAAAGCTTCACAAAACGAATGCGTCGTTATCGCGCCGCCATTTTATCCCCATAAATTAAGCGATCAACTTTTACGGAGAGGAATTTGCGTTTTTAATTTATGGGAAAGATTCGGATTTGTTTTCAATGTAAAGAGGATTAAGTGCGGCGACATTAATGGTCATTTTGCGCAGCCGTTGTAAGTGATTATAACTTTGTTGTTTAACAAACTTTGCAACTTTGAGTTTTGAGTACCGATAAGGAATTCTTTACTTAGTTATAAAATTTCCACATCCGTACCACAGTTTCAATGTGACGATTTTTTACTAAACGGAGAAGTCTCTTTGTACCTGCGGTAAAAGTATTATCCATAATTCTTGTCTTCTTAAAATCCTACCTATTTTATTATTTGAAAGCACCGATAAAACTTATCACTTTTATATAGCAAAGTAAACAAATAGGAAGTCAAAAGTCTAAGGTTACGGCACACGTGTCTGTCAAATAGTCTTTTGCAACATGCAGTGCGCAAAGGTTCGGAATTTCTTTCCAAGCGGCGGGTTCTCCGAGCCTGGATGGCCGCGACTGCTTAAAAGCGGTTAGATTTGTATAAATAATTCATGGGCTCACACCCGCCAGTGACATGGAAATAAGAATGCTTATTGACTTTGCTTTAATGCTTTTGTCGTTGCTAGACACCGGAAACGAACAGTTTTTGAATACACAGTACTCACCAATGCCACGGAATGATGTGGAGTACTTAATTCTAATAGAACTGTTCACAAATTGTATTTGCAGAGAGCGATACAATTCGTTCTTATCTACTATTACCGAAGACACATTTTAAATTACACATTATTTACATAGTTTCGCAGTTACAAAAAAGGCATAAGACTAATATAAGATAATCAATTAAATCTTTATATTACTTACATACCAGTGATGTTCTAGTTGTTTGATTTTTAGTCAGAATTGAACTCTGTAAATCCGTACTAGGCCAATATGGTAGATATAACCTTTAATCTTTTCACTATGAAAGGAGACCCGTCTTCAGCAGTGGTACAATAAAGCGGTCGAGGAAAAATTACAATATTAATATTGTCTTAAACAAACTACACAAAAGCTCTCCGTCGCATTTACTCCAGAACAATGTTTTGGGAGATTAAGTACAGGCGCTGTATAGGTAGTATATACATCCCAAGTATGTTTTAATGTCAACACAACTTCTGCTGACTTCCCAACAAGCAGATTGCCTCACGCGGCAGATTATGGAGGAGATTTTGATGGCTAACTTCAGGATTTCTTATTACTAAACTTGTTCTCAATACGATCATATTTCTTTTAGTAAAAAAGCAATAATATTTTTTTATCGCTATTAAGATGGTTTTCTTTCAATCTGTGTTATCTTATAAGCCATTCAGGGGACTCATTTTTCATTACGTGATTTATTACTGGTTTAAGTCGGCAGTCAATGAATTAATTATTTTGTCGCTTTCCCGAAAAACGCGCAGTAATCTGCGCACGTTTTGACGATTGTCACAAATTTTGTCGTTTCATTATTTTTATCATCAATCTTCTAAATTTCCTCTAAATTGTGGAGCTAAACATTTTCTGTAGGTTACGCAGGCAATCACATGTCGCGACTCTATTACCTACACGTCGCGACGGTAAGTTAGCTTCATGAATTATTAACACGAATATTGATATTATACACAGACACGTTAACATTGTTTATATTTAAGTAATTAAAATGTGAGTTACAGCTCTCAAAGGTAACCGTATCTTTTATCCGAGCAGTTCGCATCTCAAACCTCATTATCACCATCGAATACTTGTTCCAGTTTTGGAAACAACTCGCATAATGGTTCAACTCCAAAATCTGCCACGTGAGCCTAATGTGAATTAAGATTTCCACACGTTTAACAGAACTTTGCGGAGAACTTACAGACGCCATGAAGTTTTCGTTCACCTTAACAGCGTGTAATCTTAAAACGGAAAATAACTTTTTTCATTCAGAAAAGAGCCAAAATTTGTTCCCTAGACCGTTCTATGGAAACCTAATATCTCAACCACTAAGACATCACCGTTGTTTAAATTACATTATTTACAGTACTCCCACTGAATAGACAGTCAATTTAAACGATCATTTCTGGTCATTTACTTTAAGGTCAACGTGGTTTAACCTCATCTACGAGACAAAACTACAATTTTATTTTATTAAATATACATAGCTTGGGACCGTCGTTGTGTAAATGTGACTTGAGTCAGAACTAACTGTATAAATATTCTGCTCGGAGATTATTCAGCGTCTTAATAGAATATTGATGAACTTGTAATATCCATCGGTTTCGCTTTATAATTGGGCAAATATACTGCGTACGTAAGCCATAACGGATTTAGCTGTCGACGAAAATTGACATAAGTATATGAGTTTGGATAGGGTTACATAATTGCCTAAGGCTGAATATAAGGTAAAGGCGCCTATTAACGACCCCCTAAAATTGGATCCTATTACCGATCTAATTTT